>OZ026629.1:43269560-43304560 GCA_964020975.1 Hermodice carunculata | reverse complement strand
CATTCAAACCACATTCTTTTCATTTCTAAGCCATTTTTCACGAGGAAAGTCAGCCTCTTGTACAACACCCTGACCCCAAGAAAACCACTAGGTATTAACAAATCCTAGAAGTGATTGATACAGGGAGGTTTCCTGGACCTAAAGTGCTGTAGTCATTCCAATCTACAACACAAACGTTAACAGTGCCCTGTAGTAGAGGTAGTCCTCTGAAGTTTAGGAGAAGCTATCCGAGAGGCAGGTTATGAGGTACTACCCCTGTTGACCCAAAGAATGGGCGAAAGAACCTTCCTGAATAGCCAACAAGTATCTATTCATTCATGAGCCAACCCCACAGAAATGATAATGGCCTGCACAGGTGCGGAAGTAATTTCAACCCAGCCACCTTGTGTTGACTGCACCCTAAACACCAGCTAATTTTAATGGCCATCACCAAAGTATCGAAAGATCAACTATTCAAATCAGATACGGCAGTCAATATTCTTTTGAAAGTCATTGACAAGGTACATGCCCTTCCAAATTTTAAATCAAAGTAAGCAAAATACGAGTTTCTGGCCTAGACAATATAGAAGAAGCTTATTTGCTAAACATCAGGTCCGCAACGTGGGTATGTATGTGTGCACCAAATTGAATAACACGTGGTGAGCCACAACAATCTCTGAGAGTCTGTGCATACAAAACTTCCTTTGGGCAAAATGAGTGTGGCAGAGTGGATGGCCATATGGCGTTGACTCTCAAACTTCGTTGAGCGGGAGTAGGAATATAGGAAAATGTGCTGTCCACAAAGTACTTATTGCTGTAGTCCTTTAATAATGGTATGAGTTACAGCCAAAGCACTTCAATAACGGTATGACGTGCAGCTAAATACTTGTTTTAAACCAGGATCATAATCATGATGAAGTAAATTGAGGTCTCGAAAAGTTGAATAAAATTGGACAGTTATGGGACTTTCTGTAAAGTGGTTCCATGCCACCCAAAGTAGGCTAATTGAAGGTCAAGTTTGGTCACAAATACAATTACTTGATCGCTTGAAAAATAAAACGGTCCTTACCAAACCTAGTAGACCTAATATGCTGTCTAACATACTTTGTGGCTGATCGTCTGATATATATTAGAGTTTTGCAAAACTGAATCAGAATCAGAATCAGAATCATTTTATTTGACATATAGATAACAAATTGTACAAGAACATATGGAACAAAATAGATAATATGACTGAACAATATTTCAAAGGTTAAGAAGAGCAATTCTAGATCTTCGAGGGTGGTCATTGATGTGTCACAGACAGATTGGCCACTTGTATGGTTACTTTATACAAAATATGTACCTTCCCCAATATATCGCTTTCCCGGTTCCAACATTCCCTCAAAACCTTGCTTTCTCCATATTGTCACGGGTTCTACTGTTGTCACCTTTACATGTTACTGCTTCCAAAAGTCATGCTGTATATCACATTCACTTTCACAAAAATGTCAGAACTTTTAGTCAATGTACAGATTTCATCTAGCGAATAATCTGCTTTGCCATTTGTTTTCTTCGCCAATTCAATTATTTGCAGTGGTGTGGTACCTGGGGCCAAGATGTATACATAAGGTGAGAAATAGTATGATCACAAAATTATATGTTTACAGGTTTTCTGTGTTTTCAAAATAAAGCTGTAAAATGCTTCTTTGCATTCGATGTGTTCTTTGGACCCTGGGCAAATATTCACCACATAGAGTGTTTGCTTTGAATAAACTCAGCTGACTTACAAGTCAGGAGAAACAAAAAGGGACAGGCCTAACAGGTCTCATTTTAGTTTTGGCACAAGTGACAAAATTTGCACTTGAGTGGGTAGGCATATATGTTTGGAAACACAGTTTGTAGTTAATGAAAATTATTTGAAGGTTGAAAGGCCTGGTTTAAAACCACGAGCTGCCTTTATGGGTGACTTCCTGTCTCAGGTCAGGAGTGAAATTTGTTTGTTCTCATTGGTATTAGAAGATGAATGTTCATGTTTTGGTAACTCTTGATTTTTGATGTCATTGTTGGGTTGGAGTTTGTTTTGAAAAGAAGGGATTGAGGGATGAATATTGCAAGTAGTGTTCAAACTTTGGAGATAGATGAAGAAGGAGATATATTCATGTATATGGGATAAAATCAGATAATTCTTTCCAAATTTACAGATATGCACATAGAGTACATTCATTAATTTGAACTTATATCAGGACATTTAGGTATTTCTGACAGAAACGTTTTTATTTCTTCGATGTAAGGACTACATGCACTCACATTACTGATTAATAGTGCTTTTCAGATAATTTTTAAGAAATGCAAGATTCCAAAACACTTGCAAAAAAGCAAATAAATGAAGAAAACATTGTGACTAATAAATAAATAAAGGAAGCAAGCTTGCTCTTCATTCAATTATATATAAATTCTAGCGAAGAAATGATTAGTATTTATGCATTATGTTTTTGTGTAGTTATGGTTTAATCACATATTTACTTTTAAGTAGACATTAAATTGAAATGAATATGAGGCACCAAATGACCTGGTTGGCAAATTAAACGAGAAAGAAATGATACTACAAACATCGACCAAAAATAATTCCCAAGGTGTATATATCATTTTTAGAGAAAAAAAGAAGTTGTGGAGTTATCTTAACGAGAGCAAGATGCTGTCGCGATTCACAAAGCTTTGTACATATTCAATCAATCAATCACTACTGGCACTTTCCCAGGGAATATGGAAGTTGCCAAAGTCACTCCATTGTTTAAAAAGGGGGGTGTACATATATTTCATAACTACAGAACAATTTCTTTATTACCAATTTTTGTCCAATTTTTTTAAAGTGATGTTAGATCAGTTTGATGAATACTTTGAATCAAATCAGTAAATCTACAACCACCAGAATAGTTTCAGAAACTTTTATTCAACGGAGTTAGCTACATTGGAATTAATAGACAGAATCTTAAATATCATGGAAAAATGCAATGTTCAAATAAGCATATTCATGGACCTCTCTCAGGCATTCGACACACTTGATCATAGAAAACTGATCCATAAGTTAGAATATTATGTTGTCACAGGAATGGTGTTCAATCTTATTAATAATCATTTAACCACTCGTAAGCAGTTTGAGGAATTTAAATCTACATTGATGAATATAAGTACTAGGGTACCCCAAGGATCTATCATGAAATTATGGAAACTCTAAATAATATTCCAGAGCTTGTCTTTAACAAAGTGCACACTCGTAGCAGAACAGAGTGTGCACATTATGCTAACCAGTATTTTATAAATAATAGACCTGTTTATACCGGCTTGTACCGAACTTTTCCGAACCCTGATTAATTATGCATTCCATTGTTGGCCTGGTTGTCCAATCAGCAAGTGGCCGAGTCAGCATGGATTGTGCTGAACAGTGCAAATCTTATACCTAAAATGTCACATCAGTGGTGAAATGTGCATATTTAGCTTGCTGACGGTTTGATTTTTCATTAAACCCAAGCACATCCTGTGTTTTACTTTCTGATCCTTCCACGTTAAATCCAACCAGAGTGGGCGAGCACAAAATGTAAACAAAGCAGGGTGCACTTTGCTAACTCAGGCCGAAGTGAACCAAATAAAACCGAGTCCTATTAACAGGTCTATTATACTGCTACTTAAGCCATAACTAATTCTTAAGTTTATAATGTTCCGTGACTTCCATCACAGAACCTCCAAACAAATGAAGGTTGTATTGAATTAAAGTAATGATTTATAATTAATTAAACTTTACACTACTGCATCTTTTAGACTATATAATAGTATTGTGTATCACATCTTTGCAATGTATTTCAAGGCGGCTGTCATGCTTGCGGCTGTAAGTAGCCTTCATCAGTCTCCTGGCCAGTACTTGTTGATGTACCATTATTCGTATGCTTCTGTTTTTATGCATGGTCACATAAAATTGTTTCATGTTTGGCTTTTGTACATTCAAACTCTTGAATCAAAATAAAACATACTTGTTAAGTGATTTCTTTTTCTCCTTTTTTTAGTTTTCGTATTTGACTCAATATAGTTGCTACATGCAAAATTTTACAAAAGACATCATTTGTTCTGATGCACATGCACATAATCGTGCATCCAGTTGTAATCGTTTCACACAGCAACATATGGTCATAACCTACTATAAGGAACCATATTTTTCATACTTTTAATTTAATCAAGCTATTTTCAAGCAAAATGGTATTGGCACAACTTACATATGCACTACTATCTGACCAAAATAGTAGAATACGTGTTTTCTTCCTGACTAGTATTTGTGCTGTATCAAAACCATAACAACATGCTTGCATTATAGTTCTCATACTGCCCCAATATAATTTAATGTTATGAATTCAAAATCTTTAAAAAAAAAAACAAAAACAAAAACCAACCTTGTGAGTTTATGTTTAATGTTATCATGTAATACATTACGCTGAGGTGTAGTATTTTCCCTTATGTAATTATGCCAATATGTCGCATTATATATTTCACAGATAAATACCAGCTAGTACAATTTGTGGAACAGGTATCTAATCAGTACAGACACTCAGAAAACCTCAGTGGTGCTGATGATGGTGTTGCCCTGCTGATGATCAATCTATTTTAAGTGGCCCCGAGAGGTCTTACTGGGCATGAATTTAACCATGGGCCATCCATCCCTTTCTCCTCTAATAGGTACAGGGGTCTTTTTTCGTGTCACGTAGTCTTAGTATATCTGAGTGGCTGGTCAATGGTTAACATGATCCTGCCTCTCTGAAGCATATCCATCCTGCAGCATCGCATGTTAGTCTCACTCCGTCAAACTAGGATTACGTGAAAACAAGTAAGAGCTGGTTCAGTCTTACCTCTTTCAAGACATTTTCTGGGTCCTGGGGCATAATGGAATACATTCGATGGCTTGCATATGTACTTTTTACGTTTATTTGATCCGTTCATCCACCACCGTTGTATTGCGACACCAGATGTAGTAGATTTTCTTTGGTAGTCTTTCCATAATCTGGATATTTGATACGACCTCAAATTCACCCAGATGGACAAGACCCTAGGTCTATTTATCTGTTTCAGTAGTACATGTTTCATACATGCTGGTACCCAAAATTAGCAAGTGTGTAAAATCTTCCAGTGGTGGTTTGAGTCCAAAAACCTACCCTAAAGTACACTTATAATATGTACATTTTGAGCGGAATTGAAAAAGTAATACACTTTTTACTAAAATACATAGCCTCTTTTCAAAGATTCTAATGGTTTCTCATTAACTTTTAATTTTTTCCAATAGTAATATCCAATTTCTCCATCCATGCTGTCAGCAAATTTTCTACATGTATGGTAAACGTGATAGAAATCATCAATTTTTGTACAGTTACGATAATTCTACAACAAACCTTTCGATACTCATTGAACAAATCAACATAGATCTGATTATTGTATGTGTGCTCGTGGTATATCTGTAAATACCTGGACGAGTCCTACTCTCCTTGAATTAATAACCGGATATATCTGCGCGTAATTTTGTCAAATAAACGTGCTGATTATGCAAAGTGACTACCATATGAATCCAGATATAAACAGTGCTGAACAGTTTCTTCCTTTACTTATATATATATATATATATATATATATATATATATATATATATATATATATATATATATATATATATATATATATATATATATATATATATATAAACTCCCCGCGTGTTCAGACAGGAAATCTGCAGTATTGGCCTCAAAGAAATTAAATTTTTGGTCCCTCTAGTTGGCTGGCGTATACACACACACACACACACACAAACATATATATATATATATATATATATATATATATACATAAGCAGCTGGAAGTCTGGAAACAATTACGCCGATCATACTACTGCTGCGTATAAGAGAATCCTTTCAAAGAGTACTTCAGAACTTTCCACTATACCTTTCTGGTCCATCCACTCCCTTCTGCCCTCTACACCGTAATGTCTTTGTCCATGGTACGTTCCTCAGTTGTTATTCTTTTCAGGTACCCAGTTGTTGGTATTTTACTTAATTCAAAAAGGCTGAAAAATTGAATTTTTTAATTTCTAAGAAAAAAGAGCTTTCCACGTTTAAAAATTTTGAACTCTAATGCATGAATCATCTTAGCGGTAACTTTTGTCTTTTCATATAATATACGAAGTGAATGAAAAATTAAATTCACTGGGAAACTCTTCACACATGTCACAAAATGCTGACACCTGATGTATTACATTTTGCTGTCATATACATTTTTCAATTGCATACTATACCAATATTACATTTTGGAACAACATTTCACAAACTGCCGCAAGAATATAAATTTCTGTCCATTGATCATTACAAATAGAGTAAGTGTTACAACATGCCGCAATGTGAGCTTGGAACATATCTTTTTTTCCTGAGTCGTTACAACTGTTTAACAGAAATGTCAATTTTACCAATCATTTTGTGGTGACTGAAGGCTGAGAAGCATGGCAAATAGACTACCACTGATGGCCCGTTACACATTCATTTGGCCGTTGAAGCTTTGAATTTTGAAAAGTGTTTCATCGAACGTGCTGATAGTAATTAATTAAAGTAAAGCTTTAGACATAGACAGTGACTCATTTATATACGTAGCGTCTACAGATTGGTTATTATTAGTGTAGTAGTAGTAGAAGTGGTAGTAATAGAAGCAGAAATAGTAGTAGTAGTAGTAGTAGTAGTAGTAGTAGTAGTAGTAGTAGTAGTAGTAGTAGTAGTAGCGCAGAACAGCACAAAGGATGTTGAATTTGTTTGTATAAATTTTGACGTCTCCAGAACCACAGTCATATCCTCTTTAGATGCTCCAGTGCTTTAGTTTTTTTTCCAATGATTGATCATAGATAACACCTTCAAAAATCTCTAAACCTGCAAGGCCAATTACTGTAAAAATCCATGGGAACACTCCTGGGAATCCCTTTACCTTTTTCCAGCAGGACACACCGCATTGTACCATTTCTAACAAACATATATCTTGGATTATCCTAAAACTTGGGGAAATGTACCTTGTGGAGATGTGAAACATTTTTCCAATAGACGATGTTGCTCTGAATCCCTGATTTTAATTTCATTTAAGATACTTATCTACCATTCTTATCTCCCCTCATGCCCTTTTTTATTGATGGTTTCTTTAATATTGCATTTATCCCGTGAATTTCATTTATTACATTTTATTTCAAATTCAAACATTTTAAATATAAACACTTTTAATAACAGTGTGAAGTATACCCAACAGATCTTTTGTGGGTCTAGGCTCATACAACATGTCAATTGTCAGACTTTTATTGTGAGTTTCTTTCACATATTACAGATATGTACTCAGAAAGTTCCCATGAAAGAACAGCAAACAAATAACAAAACACTGAAGATGAAAATATATTAGAAACAAGGAGAAGATACAGGTTTGCATTCACTAATTGATAAATTGGCCTTTAGAGTCTATACTGCAAAAATATGGGACAACTCAATTCAGATTAAGTGTGGATAAGTGACTTTTTAGGGAGATAAATATATTGTTCTCTCCAACTTGTCCTCGGACAAGTGGCCAAAATCCTTAATGTCAATGTATCCTGCAAAGGAGGCAAAGGAACAGCTGTCACATTTATGGTCCTCGCTTACCTCTGAAGCAACCTTCTAAAATAAATTTCAAAATTTTAAGCCAAATATGCTTTGCAGGTAAGTTTATAGCAAAGTACTTCAAAATTGATCATACTTTGGTCATACTTATTCATTTTTGTCATAGCCTTTGTTCACAAACGATTCATCACTGTTTTTATTGGGCTTCCAGTTGGCAGCAAAAAGAGACCCTTCATTCAATGCTACAGCACCACTGGAACAAATGCCCCTTTCTTCATCAGAGGACGAAAAGTCATTCATTGTTTTTGCCAAAAACACAACACTTTTTTCTCTCTCATGCTTAAACAACGTCTGCCCATGTTGCCCCACATCTGATGTCTTCCTGCCCCTGTTGCACTTTGGAGGTATGATGGTCAATTCAAGTAGCATGATCGTAGCACCAAGGACCCACAGACCTCCCGAGATGAAGAAGGCAGCGTGCCATGTTCCAGTTACGTCCCTCAGAAATCCTGAAATAGGATGCAGCGACTGGTCATTGTACTTATCACTACAGTGGTAATAATACTTGGCAGTAAATGAGCATTTTCAGTTGTTGTCTGGTGGCATGACAGCAACAGGCAGTGGCCCAACCATCAAGATAATCTAATATCATTTGCCGAACCAAACCAAACCAATTTGCCACAGTCCATCATAAAGATTTTTTTCTTTTTGCTAATCATTGAAAACTACAAGTCACCAAAGACAATATCCATATGTCGTCAAATATTGTTACCAGTACTACACCTGAAGTAATTCCAGTAGAAAACATAATTAAAAATTCTTCTTTTAATGACCGTTATATTATTACCGATGGAAATGTTTCATTTCTGAAGCTGTGTTAGTGTATATGTATACATCATGGAATCACTTGTACCTTACTTATGTGTGATAAAATCTAAACATTATTGGTTCCTTGTCACTTGGTATGCTACATTAAGACCTACTTTGACTTCTTTCTTTTTTATTGGTCAAAAGAGAACCAGCCCAAAATCATGAATATCTTTATTATGTGGACAGCTCCAGATGCATTGAATTAAACAAGTCCTTATCATGGTAAGGGGCAAACTCAGGCAATTAAAAGTGTAAGTAAGTAGGGTTTAAAGTTCCAGTGTCCAAACCAATTTGTCAATGTCAATTTCTAGATAGGCAATAAGATATGTGGAGAGTATTGGGGTTGCGGGAGTACGCTATAATGGTTGGAGGAAAATATTTTAGGTGAACTTACCCATGTGCCACCACATTCTTACTAGGGGAAATATAATATAACATCGAAGAAAAGCTATCGAAAAAGAAACTACAAGTGAAGGTATCAGTCAGGTTGACACAGGGAGTAAAAGTGAAGACTTCTGGTGAATGTGTTATCCAAAGACCTCGTAAGGGGCAGTGTGTGTAAAGCAAGTCTCAGTGTTATATTCAAAGACAATAATATTTCAAGGTATTTCGTTTTTCGTTTACAACCAAGTAAACTGCATGCCGTGAAACTAGACTATACAAATGGATCTTGTGGACTCAGAATCATGTAACATCTGGCCAGGAAGGCAAAGATACTGCAAATGTTTTGGGAATGTGAATAGCAAATTTACATTTTAATAATTGTCAACATTGGCCAAACATACCACACATCCAGAGAACCATTTCTTTACATACAAATATGAAATCATTAGTTTGTTCACAAAGAAGTCAAAATGTCCTTCACCGGAAAGTCCAGTTATTGTACATAAGAAACTATTGTATACAAAGGGTAAACCAAAAATGTTCGAGAACAGATGGTCTAGAATAACACATATATCAAAGGTAATTTTGAGAATGCGTACCTTTGAAATGGTCTACAAAATTGAAGTTGCCATGAACTAAAACATGATCAAAGCTGACAGATACTATGACATCAGCATCCAACTAATATATGAAGACTGATATATGAAAATATTATTAAATAACTCTTAGTATGTCAATGTTGAATTTCTGGATTTTGACTGGGCCTGTGTGATGACAGAAGGATTTTGATCACAGATAGTTCTAGTTTACTCCGATTGCCGGTGCACTTTTCTAACATTGTTTGTCTGCTTCTATTTTTTCCTGAGAGTAATAATTTCTACGTCGTCAATATGACATATAAACGTCCTTAGATTTTCAATGATTAATTAAGCTTGATGGCTTGTCAAACGCTGGACCGTTTTGGACTTGTACTGGTTTTCGACTATGCTTTTTACAAGTACCGGTCTCACCTCTAAGGTTACCCCCGATTTATATTCCATCCAAGCAGATTGTTCTGATTGAACAATGTTAAACTGATCAGACACAAATGGTCAGAAATGGCAATAAAATGATATTATGCAAATTGGTAAAGTACAACACTCCCCTAACAACTCACAACGAGGCAAATGTATTCGCAATTATAAAAAGGGCATGAGTTCAAAATGATGTTAACAGAATTAACATCATGTGTGAAGACGCGAGGGATATGGTATGTGATATTGCTAACAACACCAATGTAGCTGTTCACTCCATCATTCAGCAGAATTTTCTTCACCTATAGCTGTACAATGGAGAATACAAAATTCAGAAGTACGTTAAAAGGCACTGTAGCAAAACATTTAAAAAACTAGAAGCCAAAGCAAATCTGTCTATGTGCTTCCAAAACTTGTGAATGTGGCTGCATGAAAATTTCAAAGTCCAAACAACCTTGACATTTGACCTTTAGAGGTTGCATGGAAATAAGAAAAAAGTGCAGTGTTGCCATACTTACAATTTGAGGCCAACAGGCTGAAATTTGATAAAATTGCCCCCAAGTTATGGCCAAATCAAAATTCCAGAGACCCAAATGAGCTCGAACTTTGACCATTAAGGATCCTATGTAAATTACGAGAATATACTGTGTTACAATATCTACAGTTTGAACCCGACATGATCAAATTCTGCTGAAAATTGACTTAGTTATGGCTGGTAAAAATTTAAATGTCACAGTGACCTTGACATTTAAACATGAAAATTACAGAAATGTGCAGTGTTTACATGCCTATAATGTGGGTCCAACGTGGCTAAAATTGGGTGAAATTGGCCAAGTTATGGCTACATGAATATTTCAAAGGTTTGAATAACCTTGACTTTTCACCTTTAGAGGTCACACCTAAAAATGTGCACTGTTACAAACCTATGAATTAAAGTTGGATTGGTTACGTGCACCTAAAATATTTTTGGAGATACTCAATATTTAAATTTTCAAATTGCCCTAATTTGCATAATTTTCAAAACTGTGGAACCTCTTTACAAAAACTCAAGGCCGCATGTACGGAAATATGATCGTGTCAATTTTGGAATATCTATGTAAAATATTTTTCGCATGAAATATCGGACGAATTTGCCGCTTCAAAGGAAAGAAAGAAGAAAAAGAGAAAGAAAGAAGGAACTAGAAAAACAATATGTCTGGGTTGGCACACAGATAAAACTACTTGTCATGTGGCCCACTATCTAGCAGCACATGTTTTCTTCTATGTGACACAGTGACACAAACGCTTGTGTGGCATTGGGTAAGGAATTGCAATAGAACATTTGTATCTGGTTGTAAGGTGTTATCTGCCAAATATTGCGGCCGGTATGACTCGGTCAATGGCAGAGGCCACATAGGGGAGTTCAAAGAATACCTTCATACCATGATGCAATGGCAGTCACCTTTTGTTTGCCCATATCTTGGGAACAGATGAAGCTGTCCCAACAAAAGGCCCCGTTTCACCGGCGTTGTTGTATCCCTACAGTGCAGATGAACATGTAATAATGCAGCAAAATAACTAATGAGAGTTACTTGTGGTATCTAATGTGCCTTGTAACTTACTTGACACTCTTGGGATGGCCAGGCGAAGATGTTGAGGATAAACTTTTTCTGCACATTGCCATTCTTGGGCGTATTAAGCAATCACGGTACTCAGTAGGGTTTTAATATATGTGGGAGAAAATGTTGCACATGTCACATGCAAATGATGTGCTTTATTGTACATGACCATCAAATTGTGTATCTTACCTTAATTTTTGGTGCTCAGAGAGTATGGTAATATCTTTAACTATAAACGAATTTCACTAGCCAACAAAACTCAAAAGAATGCGTAGCTTATGTTTTTCTTAATGATTTACACATAACATTTTTATATTTTTATTAATTCTAACTTAATTGTACAACTACTTACATTGCATCATATATGTAGTATGTTTATTTGAAATGCCGAATGTGGAATTATTATATGTAATTCTATAATTATGAATGTTATATTGATACGGCATAAAATATGATAGCACGGACATTACATAATATTCCTAAAGTCATTTCGCCATTATCAGATCTAAACGGGTGAGCTGAACGTTTCAAATGGTGTCTACTTGTAGGCACCATCTTTCTGAAAGGACACACATGGACATACAATAGCACATAAACATTTACAAAGCCTTCTCAACAATAACCATCCCCAAAGCAAGATTAAGCCAAAGACGCTTTGGAACAGACTTTTCATGTACAAGTATTTCATTTCTTCGCTTAAATGAAAGCATATTGATCTGGACGACCTTAATGTTGTGTTTGTGTTTTTCATCCAGAACCAATCTCTGGTAGTCATTACCCTATTCCTTAGTCCAAACGCCTTACGTTCCATAAGCTAACCTGTCATCTAACCTATATACATATGAAAGTACTATTGTCCCGTTCTTCTGTAGAATTTGGACATAGGCTGTATTAGCTCAAATAAATTAAAGGGTCTTGAGCGGGCAACTACTCAGAACATGTTTCTGAGCCTGTACCCGTACATGTCTCTCTGAGTGACGGCTCCTAGTCTAACTTTAATATTCAGCAACGACAACCCACATAGTAAAGAAAAAATAAATGAACCTGTCAATGCATTAGCTCAAGCTTTGCTCATAAATGCAAAGCCTTATTATGAATAAAGCATACCTGTCACACCAAATATAATCACTGTATAGTACAAATTCAGATAAGAATAATTTGACTTATCCTTGGACCAGTGTGTGCCATTTCTAGCTGGATAGCTTACCTCATTTAAACCACCTGCTAGTTAATGACTGAAGTAGAAATAAACTTGGGCATTATACTCTGCCCCAGTGATTATAAAATAACCAGTTGTAGCTAGACCACCTGTACAACTGTACAAAACAAGTGAAATCCTTACCAATGGTGTAACAATGAACATCCTGCACAGGAAATCTAAAGCAAATAACATGAAGACACCTTCTCCTCACTTTGAAAGGCTCAAAACAATTACGCTCAACTTTGCCGCCAACCCTTAGTTAATGTTCCAACATAATGGGTCAAGTTTGTGACATTTGAGTAAATACTGTCAAATGTGAGGGTTTTTTTTTTTTTTTTTTTTTTTTTTTTTTTTTGACATTCAGTTAGTGTACATAGGCATGCCACAACGTTATTAGTATTAAAGTCAAGAACATGGTATCAAAATATATTTTTTCTTAACCAGATTAAGTACAATTAAGCAAACTTATAAAGATATCACTATGCAGCTGGGATTGTTCACAATTACCCTGATAACAAAGGGAGACTATGAGAGGTCTTCAGCAGATGCAGCATAGCACCTTTATCCATTTGATTGAAGCAAAACCAAAAGCAGTGAGTAGATACATATGCAAAACCTTTTGCATTAGGTTAATATGGTTATCATAGTCAAGTTTCTTTTTCATTGGAACTGTCTTTGATTTACACTCTTTAAACCTGTTGTGTTTTTGTTTTTGTTTTAAACTATTTTGCTTGTTCATTGAGCCTTAGTCCAGTGTACATTTGACAAGTTCAAAGTTTTTTCTGCACTGGAACTGTTTTTGGTCCACAATCGTTAATCCGTTGTGTGTTTCTTTTAGTTTCACTTGTCCAGACTCTGACAGTGCTTATACAGCACAAATAGTTTCGATGTTTTTTAATTCGCTGCGTAAAGTTCCCTTAAAAGCTTGTTGGCTTCAGCTATAAAGCTGGTTGCTACTTTTAAGTACCTTGTAGTTTGTAGTTTCGTCTCTGCAGCCGCCTTTCTTGCTTGTTTTCTCATAATTTGCAGCTTCTGCTGCACACTTCTCTCTCTCTTTCTCTCTCTCTCTCTATTAATCTATATATCTATCTCTCTCTCTCTTTACCTCTTGCAGATTTGGCTGTAATGCAGTTGTGTTTATCCAAATGAACATACAGCTATGATGGTCATGCACGAATTCCTGTTTTGTGAGATCTCCCTCTGATAAAACAAACGTGACCCATTATGTTGAAGACCTGTCCATTTATAAATGGATACCAGTAACCTTTATATATAAGGTGGTAGAACATGTTTTGTCATATCAAGAACTTTAAAAAAGGCCGCAAAATGCTTTGCGATGTTTGATAATCTAAAACAGGTGCTTGGTTTACCACATATTGATCTCTCAAGGCAGGTACCAGCTGCTTGTCAAGAATATATAAAGTGGGTCTGTCAATGCAAGTCAAGTCAATTCCGACCAAAGGCAATGTTCCTTGGTATGTATAGCTGAAAAATATAAATCTATAGTTCGTATTTACCCAAAAGAGACCAAAACGTAAGTGCAAAGGTCCATAGGGGGAAAAAACTTCATCTAGTTCTCACATGACAGAATGCAAAGAGTTTTGTTTGAAATTATAGGCCTATTTCAATAAATTGGCTTGAACATTTGCATCATTCATGCATATACAGGACCATACAATTTATGAAAAGGGACCAAAATTTGCAGCACATTTGTAAGTGGAGGTTCTTAACTTGTTGAAAATGTCAATAAAATTCAGTATTTAAAAAGGTACTACTTGCAACCACCATCTCAACAATGATCATCATCCATATAAGTCCACAAAGCGACACCAACACCAACATCAATCCATCAGAAAAGCCCTCTAGGCCTAAAATGACCATCAATAAGAATATAAACAACATGATTATATAATTCGATGTGTTTTAGGCATGTAGTTAAAGACATGATGTTGTTTTAAAGGAGATAAACTAAGAGTATTTCAAAAGGAAAAGTGTTTGAATTTCCAAATATAATAAGTACATTGGTTCAAATGTTAAACATCAGCCAGAAGTAAGTGACATTAGGCCTCAAATCATTAAAACGTCGTCAAAAATGCATTACAATAGTCAAAATTTATAAGGATAGCAGTCACATTTCAAGTTGGTTTCCAGAAGTATTTTTGAAAGGACATTTAAATGTTCAAGGAAGCATATAATCCCACAAATCATCTAATAAGTCAATTATTAGGATAATAATTCAGAATTCCAAAACTGTAGTATGCCATTGTAAGTCATCTGTAAGTCAGCCAAGCATAATGTACATCTAACTCGTGGTTCTATTAAGTTCAAAAGGTCAAATTGTAAAACAGTCCTAATTATTGTAAAATTCTACTACATTTATCAGAGAAAGAATTCGGTTTTATGAAGAGAGAGAGAGAGAGAGAGAGAGAGAGAGAGAGAGAGAGAGAGAGAGAGAGAGAGAGAGATCATTTGAAATTCCTAAAGGTAACTGTAAGTATAACTGTTTTCCTGTAACAGTTTTAAATTTTTTCATTTATAATCAGACGTAGTTCAACTTGTCAGTCAGTTCATTTAGATGCTAATTATTTATACAAGAGAGAGACAGAGAAAGAGTACATTAAACACTTTGAGCCAACCTGACATGACTTTCACAATAACAAACTATATTCATCAGACAATTATAAAAACAACATCAGTTTCACTGCACTTGGAACACTTACTGCACTGTAATATGTGCAGAAAATGCCTGATTGTTCAAATTGTTACCAAATATATAAGGGTTCCATGAAAAGAGAAGTGGATAACAGTTTTCAATGATAGTGATGAGACCAAACCGAATACCAGTTAAACCTTATAAGTGAAAAGACGTTTGCCTAATATTCAGAGTCTCAAAACATATTGTCGAGAAGACAGGGGTGATTTATATGTCTTAAGGCATACTCTGAAGTCCATATATCGCTCATCCTTCATACATACATACATACATACATACATACATACATACATACATACATACATACATACATACATACATATATACATACACGTATGTATGCATTTATGTATGTACGTATGTTCTGATTTCTTCTCAGTGATGGTGTAGTTACAATATAAATATGAAATTGGGCACCTCCTTTGAAATATGTTTTTTATATATCACATGTTATAAAGAATGTCATGTGTTTGTTTTGCATGTCTTACACTGTCTTTCCTTGCACAAAACCCCACATTGCAAAGATGTTGAATCATTCTTAGTATCAATTGTTTTGACCTCTAAAGCATGTGGCTTGCGATATATGTCTTTTGAGAGGTTCCATATTTTAAGTGGAGGAATACCAGCCAAGATAGCTTTCGGTTAACGGTTAACACAACTAACTGTAAAAATGGCTGAATACGCAATTTTCACTCACGTCATGACAAAATAGTCCTGAGTAGGCAATGTGCAAAAAAAGCAGTGATGGTTCCATATTTGCATAGTAAGTGAGGGGCGGGGTGGGCTGCATATTAGCATTATACACTTTCACACCATACAAAAACTTGTGTTCATGTTGAATCCTTCTGCTCCTAGAGCATAATCCTTAATCATTGGGTTGTCAAAATGACATCACAAAATTTGCACAATTTGGAGGTAGGAAAGTACTGCCTCAATTCAATTTCATTGGTCCTCAAAACATCGGGCTGAGGCAATTTATTTGCAGATCTAGTTTAAATGCTTCCTAACATATGTGCAAAAACGAAATAATTATATAGATCCCCTTTGCATATTGTGAAATGTGCAAAGATGCCATCATGGCAAACCGTCAATTTTCCGAATTAAACTATATTTATAAGGTGGGAAGTACTGTTTTATGGTTTCAATGTCATTACAAGAACTTGTCAATCTAATTTCTATATAGTGAAAGAGAAGGAATGCGTGGACTCCAATTGTCACACTAACAGAAAAATTGTACATGGTCTACCATATCATGGACAAAGAGACAAAATAATTCACATCCTCAACTGGACATCCACATGAACATGGGGCTTTATTACAATGGTTACTCGGCATGTCAGTGCATATTGACCCAATCTTAAATGTCTTTGGCAGATGTTAGGCCAATGTTTTTTTTTAACTTGCCTAATGCCCATATTATTTCCTTAAGAGAAAGAAAAAAGGGTTAAATTTAGCAGGTATGCTGTAACTCATTTACATATCATATTTAAGAAAGGTAAAATTCAGAATATTTTTGAATGACGGAAATACTTTCAAGCCCTTGATGACACACATACACACCTATTTATTACCACTTATATAAAAACTCGCCAGTACTTTCGGACCTGTAACCACTATCGTGGCAAACTTCCCCACTGAGCTTCGCCTTTGACGCAGTGGGGCGCTTGGCACTCAGCCTATTGCTGGCCCTTATTTCATTGCCTCAGGGCCACTTCACTCTCTCATACAAAATCTTAATTCTGGGGCCTACAACTGGTCAATGTGTGTCGTTGTATTTACATTTTCAGGTAATGCTCACTCTAGAAAAGTCCAATTATATATTGTACATCACATTCATTCGACAGTTTAACCTTCCCTTAAGACTGATCACACATATAATTTGGATATTTTGGATGCTACCTCTTCAAACTATCCAATCGACTTGGCTGCCATTGTGAAAATAGTGAGTTCCGCACCCAATGCCAACCGTTTGTAAATGAGCATTGGGACGATCTTGCCTATCGGGGGTGGGAAGAAGGTTAAAGTATATAGAACCAAAAGTAAATATTTTGCAATTATATCAGAGCATCAATAATGATATATATGCTGTGGCTGCTATTTACTTTGATATCCAAATCAAGTGTAGTTTTGTGAGACTGGCCCACAATCAATGCATTAATTGCACAATGTTCAAAATGGCGCTCGGGCATGCGGTGTGGCATTTGTATTTGTAACTAACGATGATAATTGCTTCATAAACAACCGAGCGGTCAGATTAACGTTAATGTTATAAGTCATGTTTTAAAAGTACTTTAACGACCGTTTGCCGTGGTAACTCTCAAAAGGGACACCTGGAACCGCACTGGAAACACGTGGCCCCGATTCACTGTGATTTTACTTTCACAATATGCATCCAATCAAAGATGTCTGAATTTTCAAAAGAGATGAATTATGTGAGCATTATTTTTGCAGCATTTTAACTTCATTGTCTGGATTATGCTTTGGTCCGTGGGTTGACATTCTGAAGTTGTGTTTGATGGAAAATACTGAAATTGGATGTGGATATATTTGTTGATTTAAACACCAAGGCACTCATCACAATTCCATGCCTTCCTCCCTGTAACCATCACATAGCTGGGCGAGTCTCTCTTTCCATTCTCCCATGGCCGGCTGGTTTACATCACCCGCCTGCAATAAATTGGAAAAACGACTCATTAAGTGAGGTTACAAACGGGTGACATGGCATTTATGGGGCCGCATTAAAACTAAAAAAAATCACCGATGTGTTGAATGATCTCTAAATTTGGAAGGGTGATTGACATAAATGTAGCACAGGGCAGGCGGAGATATCAACGGCTAATGATCAAGACAGCTTTGCAATAATTGAACCAGTGTTTACATAGAGCACTGAAGCAGGGGCTTAGCAATATCAGCTTGTTAACTCAAAGAACAAACAAAGCTGTATATGTCTGTTTTGCTGCTATCTTAAAACAATTATGCATGAAAGAGACTTGCCCCGTACTCCCTACATTGTAGCTACATGTCTCACCTGATCAAAGAAAAAAGGCGAAAAATGACAGTTTCCTACTTGCATTTTGGCACCATGTATGCTGTGTCGTTTTGCTAAAACTTTCAAGCCACTCATCGGAAGCCTTGAATGAGTCCACTCCCAAGATCCTATGTAAAGTTGAGAAATAATGGACCGCTAATGTTAATGTGGCGGGAGGAGCATTTGCTGAAATACTGCCACAGCAGATCATTAATTTTATCATTTCCTGTTGTCTGAAGCTTCAACCGCTTTCTGATCATTGGAGAATTCTCTTCATTCCCGTGCAGTACCTCTGCCTTTCTTTCCATAAGTCTCTCAATTTGCGTTGATCTGCAGTTTAATTTTGATGCGATCGCATTGCACCTTTTCTCCATGGTCATACAGCTCTACTCCTTTGTATTTTTGAGGAGACAGGCAATTTCTCGCGGTGTTTGGTGATGGTTTTGCCATGATACCGCATCAACAATGGACACTTGTTGTTGCCAAAATAAAGAAACCTTTTCGCAGAAAAACTTAATTCGAGGTTGCGCCTCGTTTTGGTGTATCGGCGGAAGCCTGGTCAATTAAATTATTTACCAACAGAGGGCGATCTCGGGCGCTAATGACAGGTTAACTGCATGTTTGGGACATATTTGGGGTGGGCGCTTGCCCCGGGCAAGTCGGCGCTTGTAACAGGTAAAAATAAGCTAAAATACACTGATAGGAACTGAGAGTGGTCCCTTATGACAGGAAGGCGCGTCGGCAGGTTCAACTGTATAATATATATATATATATATATATATATATATATATATATATATATATATATATATATATATACATATATATATATATATATACATGTGCTTGTAAATAAGTAAAATGACCCGTAAAGAAACAAATGCTGCGTCATAGATTGTGATGATTCTGTGATTGCTAAAAATACGATTTTGCCCAAGTTAGTACCTGGTTAAAAACTGGTATCGCTTTCCAATTGCAAATCTGGAATTGTAATAAACATGTGTGGTTAACTGAACTGAAAAGCAAAATACATTGTATTGTGAAGAGCACTTGCACCCACGTACATACACATAGACACACCACCACCACCCCACACATATACCCTTTCTTTAATTGTAAATCACACAGCAACGGTACAATGAGTGTTAGTGAAGGCACGTACCAACTATAGGTCCACCAAGTATCATGCTGATGCCTAGGACAAAAAGTGTCAATCCAAGCGACCCGGGAAGTCTGTCTATTCCAAAGGTGCTGGCCAGCATGGTTGGAAACAGTGGGATGTAGCCTCCAATCGTGAATCCATGTAAAGCAGAGACCATGATGAGAAACACATAGCTTTTGCTGACAGGAAACAGGAAGCAGGTGACACCCATGAGTGCCAGGCTCGTAGCAAACAACATGCTTACTCTGATGAATTTCAAATCTGCAATAAAACCAAACAGTACTCGTCCCACAAAGTCTGTTGCTCCATGGACTGAAATCAGTAGAGCTGCTTGCGTTTTGGTATAGCCAAGTTGTTCGGCGTGTGCAGCAATCATGTAAAAGATGCTGGGGTATGTTGAGTAGGTGAGTACAAAGACTAAAATGTATATCAAGAACACACGCTCTTTGAACAACTTGAAATCTGCATAAACCCACATACTTTTCTTGGTTGCTCCATCAGATGAGGCATGCTGCCTGCATATCCAAGAACACAAGCACAATTGGCTTTGGTCCCCATCCCCAGGGGCTGATGAAGTTCCATCCCGTATGAAGTTTCCCACAAGAGCGCCTTTCAAACCTGAATTTAGCGTTGGAAATACTGGAGACTCAGACTTGTGCATTAAATCTAACACATTGACGCTAAGGAAAAGGCTGGTGACATTGAAAGACCTCTGGTTCACTTCAGTAATCGAAGGCGACTTTGGTTGTTCCTGAATTTTTCTGCACCTTTTTCTATAGTGTTCAGGGGGCCGTAAGAGGGCACCACAGACACAAAGATGGAAGCCTAAGGACGCAAGTAGCAAAAATGCCCCAAAAAACCCATAGTGATTTAATAATATGCTAAATAATGGAGGGATACTAATAGCGCCAAAACTGGAGCCAGTTGCAGCAAGGCCATTAGCCAGGCCTCGTCGAATCTTGAAGTATTGGGAAACAGTCGTCGTACATGGGTTGAAGCAGAGGCCGCCTCCAATTCCTGGTATAGAAACAAGCATTATTGGAATATGTTGTTTGAAAAATATTGCAAAAACTGTACCAATTTTAGGGTTTATAAGACTTCACGGCATACATGTGACATTTGGGGCTCACACTTTACATGTACATTTGATTTGACACTTGTGGCCTATAGGGCTTTTATCGCCTTTTGTGGCCTAAGGGCTCACAGTTTTAGAAAATGAAGTAGTGCAAAATGAAGAGAATAAAGCACATGCAACGTTACAGACTAGGCTATTCATCCGGAGCATTGTAGCAAAAATTTTACTTTTCAAAATTCCCAGATTTTCCCCATAATAAATGTTCCTTATGCACAGAGGAGGGAAAATGCTACAAGGAAAGAAAAAATTGCAACAGAAATTTTCAGCTGGACAACACTGACAGATAAAGTTATATGTTAACATATGATGAGATATAAACTTCAAAACCACACCTCACAAGGGAAATAACTTATGGTGCCTACATATTACAGTACATACAACAGATCGATTCCGACAGTGAAGGGCTTCTGTCTATCCAGTGACACGGCTGTTGGTGAAACGCCGGAGCTGAGGTAAAGGTTTTAATCGCTTTTCTATTATAAGGAATCTATTGATATCCATCCCCGCCAGTCTGTCTGATACAAGTAAATGGAAACAGTGTTGTCTCCTGGTTTTCACCTAGGACTTGGCAGGGTGTATTTCTTTCCGGATGTCATAGTGACAATAAAATGACCTCTCATTCCGCAGTTCTTAGTTATGTGGTAACATTGTTGAATTCATACTGGCTCATCTTAATTGGTTTCAGCTGTACAAATGAGGGCTAAATAAGTATGTGACACAAGCGCAGAGGGGGGGGGGTGCATGCACCACCCTCCCCTACGAGATGGGGGTGAGAGGGAGAGAGAGAGAGGTTGCATCATGGGCTGGGGGGGACTCCATGTAAGATAGTACTGGGTTGGTGCCGCGGGAAAGGCCCTCTTTTCATTATTCCCAGGATTAGAAAAGCCCCCACAAAATGTACAAGGCTGGATTAGGATAGGGGTAACAATTATTTGAGTGAACGGAATGTCTTATTCATCTTTCAAACAAATGTATAGATCTTGGATATAGGCTGGACATATAGGATAAGATTAGTTAGTTCTTTGGGGAGAATTTTGTTGGAAGTAAGAATATGCTAAAACTTGTTTGAAATAGGAATGTTGGTCTCCAAAATGCACCAGGATGCACCAATGCAACACATTACAGGATTAAGAAAGGGTACCTTTTTACATCTGGTATAGGTTAAAGATACGGTATTGTATAAAACGTCCAAGGCGCACACCCACCCTGATGTTGAGTATGTGCCCCCCCCCCCGGGGGGGGGGGGGGTGGTACAAGCCTCGTAAGCGGACCCACGGGGCTGACTGGCGAAAGGGATGTCATGCGTACATACTGCAAGTTTTACTACCCTTGTAGCTTGACGGGTGTTATATGCTACTTTGCTCGTTATGGTATGTGAAATTTTCCAAGAGCCAAACTTTCACTTTCCTGTATATTAGTAAAATGTCTTTCGACATTTGTTGCAAAAAGTCAGCTGATGGCCATGTTGGCCATAAAGTGGGCCATAAAGTGCACCATTAAATGAGGGCTATCACAAACGTTTTTGAGGGTGTGCGTATCCCCTGAAATCCTTAGCACAGCTTCGTGGCTTGAAATTAGAGAGATCAAATGGACCCATTTTGAACGTGTTCGAGTACACAATTCAATATACGATATGCAATTCCATTAAAGTAAATTTTTAGGTAACATTTACTTTGGTCAATTTAACTAAGACGTTAAAATTTACGCTAGAATTTGAACCATACAGAAAAATTGAAGTGATAAAATCCGTATTCCAAATGCAGGTATTTTCAAGGTATTTTGGAAACAGTAATGCCAAGATACAGCCTGAGTGATACAGCACCTTCCACTAAAGAGTTACTAGAACCAATTGATCTTGACTTTAGCTCTAAAACATTTGGGGGTGCAACAATCACGCAATTCAACGTTTCTGTATATTATGTGTAATGACGTTAACACGATAATGCGTCCATAATAATGTCCACAAAATACCGCAAATCCTTTTCAATTCTGCATTCGTAATGTGGGCTTCAACATTTAGACACAAAAGCTTGATATTGGACTCACCTGCCATGACGCCGTACGTAAGATACATATATTCTACTCTTGTGACCAAAACAGTCAGTAATATTCCACAGCTTGTCAGCACACCTCCGGTTATAACGAGGATTCGTCTGTCCATTCTCCCCATGAGAGCTGAAACCACAGGTCCTCAAAAAGGCAAAATTACGCCAATGATCATCAATGCTCCAGCTTTCAAGGCTTAAAAAATTTAAAGATCGTGTCATTCTATAACAATCATTTCATTGCAGGCAATGTTTTGTTTCAGACATCAATAATACGTATTTGTGTATTTATGTAAAGGAGTCACCTGCCAAACTATTTTTCATCAATTACGATGCCTAAATAACTTGTAATATAAAACAACAAAGTTGACACACAAAGACACATATGCGTTGGTTATAAGTGCATTCTGTCTTGTTGCGTTCTTTTCTGCCAGATTTCCCCTTATATGCAGAAATATTTATATAAATTGCACCACCAAAACCAATGTTGTTTTCAAGGTGGCTTATGATGTGGTCATATATCCTTTTATGTTCTTTGACATCATTGTTATCGTCCTCACAATGACAAATGGACATAGTAATGACACTGTTACGTGTCAATATCATAGTCAAAATCATCCGAAGTTGAAAACCGTCTAAATCTTTGCAGGTGTATCAATATGAATATAACCAGATCCAACAGTAAGACTTGAATAGCGTGCAAACAATACATTATTCATTGAGCATTTGAAGAGGACAAGATGTGATATTGACAACGTAGAAATATTGATTGTTATGGAAAATAGAAACGGACAACAGTTTTCAACAATGTGGGAGAAGCTGCACAGCAGGTCGTGGTAAACAAGATCTATCCGTTATCAAAACCTTTCAGTCATTAAAGAGGTCAAGTAAAAATCCAGGAGGTCGAGGTGGACATTCCAACTGTATATATATATATATATATATATATATATATATATATATATATATATATATATATATATATGTATATATATATGTATATATATGTATTTATATATGTATATATGTGTGTGTATATATATATATATATATATATATATATATATATATATATATATATATATATATATATATATATATATATAACAGAAAACATATACTAACTGCAATACGAAGGAAAACATATCTGTCCTGACTTGAGACAGATACCAACAAAAGTTACTACTTATGTGAAAAGAGTGTGCATTAGGAAGAAATCCATCGCTTCTGGAGCTTATGTCCGAACTTTGCATATCTAAATCATGTTTGTCACTGCTTTGTCCCCAATATATGAGATCATGAAACCGGTTTTTTTCAACTATGCTCAGGTAAACCACTTCGAAATTGTTAGACTAGGGTCCAATTGAGATTTGACTGGAAAGATATATGTTGACTTACTATATTTCATACTAAAGTTTTAGTAGTTGAGTTCGATATGCTAGCGATGTCTATTGATTTTATAGAACGGGCTGGAATAATTAGCACATTTTTAATGTTTAAAAATACACTTTCATCAGTACTATTCATTTTTGTCATCATACCTGGTGAGGATGCTCTCCTGGTCGGAATGTCAAATACCCCAAACCACAGCTGTTCAGCAAATGGTGCCAATCTAGAGATTTTTGGTATTTTGTTCAGAAAATTATAAGCTTCTGTGGGATATAACTATCATTTATGCTGTAGGTGAATATCATTGATATTCTAATATTAATGATTGTTCATGGTAATTTCTTCTCTATATATAGATAACAGACGATTTTCATTTCGTCACCCTCACCAGAGCAAAGCAGAAACAGCATGTAGAGTGAAGTAACCCATGATATGGCCCCGGCATTGGTCTGAAAACGTTCTACAATTGTGGTGAAGAAGACTCCAAAGGATTTCAAAAGTCCACCTACGACAACTGCATTCATTATGAAGGCACCTGAAAGTTCATTATATGATGAACATAGTAGTTAATGTCGGGGATAAAATTAGCAGCTTCTACAGCGAAACTCGAAAATGTAACAACCTAGAAACTAGGGATGGACCTATATTTGTATCGGACATATCAGGCCTTTTCAATGTCGGATGTGGGATCGGATATAGGATCGAAAGGTTATCCGTTTCGTTTTGGAAACTGGTGTAAATGTATTATGAGAATTATCTTCCATCTATTTATACAGAATTGTCAATTTAACACATATTCCTGGCCCTTTACATACTGAACCCTATTCACGTATTTAGACATTGATACTGTGAGTCATGCTAATTTTTGTCTGAAAAACATTTTGTTACATTTGACATATTGTATATTTATTTTGCTGTAATATTGGTGTGAATTTGGTCTATAATGAATTTGTTAAAGTATGTGTTTTACATTGCCGTCAGTATCTAGGCGATCTTTTAAAGTCAATATCAATACCAGATATTCATATCTAAATCGGATGATTCTAGTACACAAAATATCAATATCAGATGGAACCTTACATATTAATCCAAGCCTAATGAAAGCAAATTGAATTCAAGTTTCAGACCTAGTCTTGGTGAGCCAGAACATGCTTATACATCTGCACTAAACTACATTTCAATCATACAAGAATTTACAGCAAAGGCCTTTCTCAATGTACCTGCGATTTAACTGACGAAGACACCGTGACATGCTATTGGTTAGGCTCTTATATAATATCCAGATCTACAATTAGTTATCCAAATTCTACTTTTGCCCTGTGTTCTCTACAAAATGCATATACGTTGCTTTCACTATCTGGTGTATCTCTAAAATTTAATATCCATATCCGATATTCAGATCCAAATCAGATCTGACCTTCGTTCTCCAAATTATCCCTTCGCCCTGTGTAATGTATGTACGAAATGTATGTACGATTCTGAAGCATCTTTGGCGGTGCTGGACAATATATGAAATATCTTTTTACTTTATTCGTCCTCTTGTAGCTCTGCATGTAACCAATTACATGGTCCATAGGTCAGTTTCGTTTCTGTGTGCGTCATCTTTGTTTAGTCTTAATTACAGTATAAATGAGGGAAATGTACATCATTTCCACCAGCTTTGCTTGCTCGTTTTAGTATAATAAGGGCTCTGGAAGTGCATTTAATAAGTATTCTAAAGAGGCCAAATCTTTTCACGATAGTGCAAAGCTTGTGCTTCTGGTTTTGTGTTAAAAGGAGAGCCTTTCACTTAGAAAATTATGAGAACTAAACACATTCCTTTTTCCCATACAACCAATGTTGCAATGTATCAACATCGTTTCCACATTGGAGTCATGAATAACATATTTTAAAATCTACCGGTTTCTGAAACTAGTAAATTATCTGCAACTATCTAATTTATCCAGTAATATATTTTCTGACAGTCCACCACTTGTTTCAAAATATGACAATTCTCTTGAATCAAGCGAAGCTGAATTCAATAGATCCATATTGAACAATACACTGGAGGCAACAAAACAACATTAACAGTATGCAAAACCAATAATTTTGTGTGATGTTAGGGATTGCAGAATAAGATTTTCTGTCTTTTACCACAAACAGAGGTAAACCATGAATGGATGAAGATACCTTTAACGAACTTTAAAAACTAGAAAGTTTGAAGACCTTCCCAATGGTGTATACAAAATGACGATTGGCGTGGCAAGAAATATTTTACATGGAATATATAAACATTGAAAGTACCGTGCAGAGACTCTACTTTTTTGTTTGAGGACAACCTTGCTAAAGTCAGCGTACGAATGTCAAATTACGGCTAAAGTCTCACGCAATACATGATTGTCTAACAAAAAAAATTATCACAAAAATATTATGTTGATGTATGCATGTCCAGGATGCCAGTTTTTGTTGTGTAATCTGGCAATAAATTCAAAGGCAGAAGACAAGCTTACAACTTGACTGGGCAGAATAAAATGTGTCATTAAGGATAGGTCGCCTTTCAAGATATGGACAACTTCTAAAAGTATACATGCAAATATTAATACCTAACTTCTGTTTAGGTTTGGAGCCATCATAAGGTATAACCAGACTCATGACACTTGCTTATTCATTTCTTGTGATACGGCAGCAAAATACTTCACAAAGAATGAACTTGATTTTGGGTCAAGGTCATTATTCTTCAAATTCGACACATTCTTAAAAACGATTCATAAAGTGTCGAGTTTTGTGATCCAAGCTTATCTTGTGATCTATTCAAGGTCATTATATTTCAAACTATACAAAGGCTCTTGCAAATGTAAACAACTGTTATTCTGACCCTAGATTATCAGGCTCTTAACATATTGAGTGCAAGAGATTCAGACAGAATAAGACCTGATGACCTTGACATCTCGTCGAGATTATAGTCCTTCGAACCTGAGGTAGACTTTAATCAGAGTGATCAACTGTAAACGTTTACTGATACTACCTGATCTGGTTCTCAAGGTATTGCTTGCTATAAATCAAGAAAATTGATCA
The DNA here is from genome assembly GCA_964020975.1 of Hermodice carunculata. Taxonomy (NCBI): domain Eukaryota; kingdom Metazoa; phylum Annelida; class Polychaeta; order Eunicida; family Amphinomidae; genus Hermodice; species Hermodice carunculata. The sequence continues at coordinate 43,277,358 of OZ026629.1, read as the reverse complement.
ACTTTTGTGACTTTAACTTACCTGGGTCTTGACATATTAACTCAGGAACTGCAAGCCCACCCTATATCTTATGATAAATACTCGCTGAGGGCACACTACCACATCCATCATTTACCAGAAGGCATTAGATTGAAATTATTCACTGCAAAAATCGTTCTTGTCATCCTTTTTTACAGTCAAAATCACCACCCTCTTCCATAGGACACTCTCTAGAAATGCTTATTAAAGGCACACACACCCATGCCCATCGTCTATTACAGGTGAAGTACTCACTGAGACTACAAACCAAAGACCATCCTTTATAAAAAAAAAAAAAATAATTATTACTCAGGACAACACCTTCATGCCCATTTCCATTCACAGGCAAACTACTCACTAAGGACACACATCCAGGCCCATCCTTTATCATAAGGTACTCCATCTTCATCATCCGTTGGTTTCTTTGCTTCATGCTCATACTGTACACCTTTATCTTTCATTTCTTGTGCTGCCTTGTTTTCTCCATTTTCAGGTTGTGGTTTTCTTACTTCGGTCCCATGCGGTGACTCTTGCTTTTTATGTTCATGGGAAATATGGCCATGTACATCCCCAGATTCGGGACTGCATTTACCATGTTCCATTTTCTGGCTAAATGAACCACACCTGGCATATAAAAGAGCAAATGGAAAAGATTATGGGCTCATGTAGTGTTCATCTTGCCGTGGCAGGGCATGGAGACAATGATTAACGTGGGGTTTTAACCCTTAAAGGGTCAGGTTATGTTTTGTACCAGTGAAAATAAAAGTAACAATTTTCATTGAACACAGTGCAGTAGGAATAATTTTCTTTGTAGCATACCAAAAGTATATATCATTGTGATATCTGGAATACCAAGTTTCATTATGTGCAAAAGGTTGCTAATAGTCACGTGACTGGTTACCATGGCAACTACTTTTATCACTAATAAAAGGCAAAAAATCATTTAAAATCTGCTAAATAAGAGAACAAAGTATCTCCTCATTTTATGTGAAACACCTCCACATATGCATGGTATTTGGATAACTAGAGAAATACACTTTCAGTAAAATTTAAAATTAAAACATAGATCACTTGACCTGTTTCCATAGCAACTGCTAAAATATTGCTTGTGCTTGGCTAAAAACCGGAAACACTGGATTTTTACATAAGCTTGCAGAACCGGTAACAGGCAGTTAGTTTGCATAACAAAATTAGTCACCATAACTATTCATAGGTTATGTTCCAGGTTGAATATTATGTAGGAAAATGACTGAAATAAAACAACACTGCAGTATTTTTATGGAAAATTTGTGGTTTCCCCCATTTTAATATGTTGCCATGGAAACAAAGCTTGATTGGATCCACAATCATATGTGCCAGGCCTTATACTGACATGTAGTTTGCAAATGTGGATATTACATTATTATCATCATCATCATCATCATCATCATCATCATCATCATCATCATCATCATCATCATCATTATCATCATCATCATTATCATTATTGTTATTATTATTATTATTATTATTATTATTATTATTATTATTATTATTATTATTATTAAGAGAATTAATACACGGAAATAAGAACATAATGTTAGCCGCAAAATTCAGATAATGCAATCGACATAACTAAACGTGAACATAATTCTCATTCAGGAAAAGCACCAAAAACAAAATGGCTCTAGGTAGCATTATACATTGCATCGAAATTAAGAAACTTTCTTCCCAGGTCCCCAAAAACATCACAGTTTTCCAATGACCCTAGCGCATATTTACAGACACTGGCACGAAATTTCTGACGTGAAGCGGTTAATATTTTCCTTTAGTGCATTAACTTGATTAATCTTGTCAGGTCAGACTAAAAATTGTTTAGTCCCCATATCTCCGCACCATATGTGCTGATACTTTTATCTTCTGGTCGTATATCTCTAACTATAATTTTGCATTAATTTTACTGCTATATTCTTTTTAACTTAATATTGGTTTTACGTGAAACATTCACATTCCACATTGGTGTTTAAGAATGTTTCACTCAAGATTGTGTGGAGTTGTTGACAGTTTATCATCTTTTGTTACACCTGGAATCAGGAAGATAGTCGTATCACCATTTACCGATTATTTCAAGCAATTACTGAAAAGGGTGGATAGGGGTAAGCATGAAATTTAAGAGGCTGGCTACTTGCGTTACTCCCAGGCGCCCAGTTACTGTAGATTGTCAGCTGAGCATGTGCCAGCATCATTATCAACAAGATTGTTTTTAAATATTCTACTTTCTGTGAGCTACCGGTCAAATTGATGTTTTGACTTGCGCGTCGTATCTTTTCTGCCATGTTTTAGAAAGTGCAGATGGACTTTATGATGCCATTAGGTCATATGATAATGCGTATTTTACATATTGGTAGCTCTTGTAACATACATTATGTATGTATGTATGTATGTATGTATGTATGTATGTATGTATGTATGTAAGTATCTATGTATGTATGTATGTATGTATGTATGAAGCTTTTTATGTTATTTATTTCTTATTTTGATTTCTTCATGCATTTGTGGGGGTTGTAAGCAATTTTAATTTTCATAATATTCATTGTAGATTCTAATAGAGTTTGTGAATGACATGTGAAAATCCTGTTTCAACTGACCGAAAATGTACAAACATACGCAACCTTACCTTTAGTTTCCAAGGTCTGTGTGTGTAAGCATAGTGGTCCTTAGATCTAAGGATTGTTCAAGATGCCCACATGCATATTACAGTGTAACGTTTTCCTGTCCACCCAACAAGATAAAATCGGTTACTGTTGGGTACCTCGCTTTCACCTGATATACTTTGTGAACTATGTCCTTCATATGTCACAATCACTGAAGCGGTAACACATCCTGACTTACATTTCAATGGGAAGTATGTCATGAAGAGATGCAAAATTAATCCAGCCAGTGATGCGCAAAAGATAGTGCGTACGCATGAAAGAAAAAGAAAAAAAAGTCTTTTTTTACGAGTGAAAAATGGTTCGGGTCCATCTTCCCCCCCCCCCCCCCCCCCCCGCAAAAAAAAAAACAAAACAAAAACAAAATAAAATAACCCTCAATTACCTGCAGTCTCTCACGTAATAACCAAATAACCGACCTGCTGGAATGTAAGAATTGAAAAAGGAATCTTTATTTTTTTTTTTTGATACATTTGTTTGGAAATAGGGGTCATAAAATATCAGGCCTGTGCATTTAACAAACATTTAGTGAAGCTAGTTTTTTAACAGCAATATAAAATTTATTGTTACTAAAAAGGTATTTAATGATGCATTGCAGCACTTTTTTAAGGGTATGAAAGTTTCACAAATGTCAGTTTGAAGTGCACGGAGATCTCACAAGCAGGATGGGCCCGCTTAGCCACCAGGCAGATCTTGCTAGGTGCCTCTGATGGTCCATAATGCAGTATCAGACAGTAACTATTTGCTTGGCCAACTGGTCACTGGATATCATCATACAAATGGTTTACAAATAGGCCACTATGCAGGACCTTTAGTTCTGGACAAATTAAAAGCATGACCAGAAAAGAAGATTTGCTTCAAAGCAAATCTGTCTGTGTGCCTTCAAAAGTTGTCAATATTAAATGCTACAACTTTTGTCCCTTGGTACTTCACATTCGGTTAAGCTGATAATTGGATGCACATTTCAAAGTCCAAATGACATAACTTTTGACATTTACAAGTCACATGTGAATTGCAAAAATGTTAAGTGTTACAATACCCACAATTTAAGCCCAACATGAACCAAATCAGATGAAAATTGACCAAGTTATGGCAAGATGAAACTTTCAAAGGGCCAAATGACCTTGAGTTTTACCCTTTGGAGGTTACATGTTTCTACAAAAATGTGCAATGTTGCAATACCTACAATTTGAGTTCACCATGATTAAAAGTGGATAGAAATTGACCGAGTTATAGCTGGATGAAACTTTCAAAGGTTCAAATGACGTTGATCTTATGACCTTTAGAGGTCACATGTAAGTTTAAAAAAATATGCAGTGTTACAATAGATACAATTTGAGCCCAACATGATCAAAATTGGAGAAAATTGACTAATTTATGGTTAAAAGAAAGCCACTATCGAAAGTGGCCTTTGACCTTGAAATGACCTTTGACCTTGAGATGACCTCTACCTGAAGTGAACCTTTACCTTTAAAATGACACTTTTATAAAAATGGACCTTGAACTTGACATGACCTTTGATCTTGATGTGACCCTAACATTTAAGGTGACCTTTGCCTTGCTATGATCGAACTCCTGTACACTTTGAACCACATCTACTATAGTATATAAGATATTGAAGATTTTAAACTTTAAGTAGCCCTGATTTGCATAATTTTGAATAGCATGACCTCTCCTATAAAAAGGCAAGACTTCATCTATAGAAGTATGATTGTGCCAAGTTTGGAATTTCTACGTATAATACTTTTCAAATCAAATTTCGGACAAATTTGCCATTAAGGAAGATGAAAGAAAGAAAGAAAGAAAGAAAGAGAGAGAGCGAGAGAAAGAAAGAAAGAAAGAAAGAAAGAAAGAAAGAAAGAAAGAAAGAAAGAAAGAAAGAAAGAAAGAAAGAAAGAAAGAAAGAAAGAAAGAAGAATGTCTAGAAAAACAATCTATATCTGTGCTGGCACACAGACATAAATATAATATTTATAACACATTATACTGGAAAAGAATATCAAATATTATAATATAACCTAGATGTCAAATCATTACTAGTATTGCACAATGTACGCATAGAAGGCACACTGCATTAAACATCAGTTACCACTCCCACATCCCGTGTTGTTCACACGCGGGGGTACAAGGCCATAATTTTACTTTGTGTTAATAAAGATCCTTTATGTGTGTTTGGTTTATTACGGTTTCATAAAACTTTTTTCTTAAATGATTACTATAAAAGTGTTTACTTTCATCATCTTAAAAATATTTTACGCAACGATATAATCATATTCCATGGCAACCGTTAACAAATATATCCTGAAAAAAAAAAACTTTCTTTTAATTGAGTTGTCCTTGCCCTGTGGAGTTTTACCTTCAATTCTCGTCATGGTTTTGTGCATGCGTGGCTGAGCGGAAAGACACCGGCCTTTCACTCCGCGTGACCCCGAGTCGTTTGCTTCCCTCCCCCTCAGAGTAAGATGTTTACACAACAGCAGTTATTACTCTCTCAGCGCGTGTTGTACACACACGTGGGCACAAGGCCATAATTTTACTTTATATTTTATATGGATCCTTAATGTCTTTAGGTTACATTTCATGTGGCGTAGACATTAAACATTAATGACGGCAGATCGGTTGTTCTCCTTTTTTTTCCCCAAAAGCTTCGTTTGCCAAATATTTGTCAGCATATGGTTCCCATGATGAAATAATACTTTATATCTGGATTTCTGACTGCCATGCTTCATATGTGTGTGTGTGTGTGTGTGTGTGTGTGTGTGTGTGTGTGTGTGTGTGTGTGTTGAAATGACACTTTATGTCTGGATTTCTGACTGCTATACTTAACTTTAGAAACGCCTGTGCCATCTTTCGGCCGTGTTGCAAGTTACAAGTGAAGGACTCGGCCAAGCCGTGCGCAAGCAGCGTCCCATTGCATTACGAACCCGACCGTGATCTACATTGCGTATTTGTTACGGTCTATATTTCATTAACTTTTTCCTTCATTTCCTCGATAAAAAAAATAGCATGTTAGTGTTTGCTTATTGGATGCCTTTTGCAGACATAATGATATGATCCAATGCGACATGTTAATTTTTATACTGTGTTTCAATGTTCACACAAAACAGCTGATCATGGCGGGAAAACATCTCAACTCAAAACATACAACCCCTTCACCACTAACGATATTAAACGAAGCCGAATTATTTCAAACTGTTATTAAGTGTAGTCCTTTAAAACGGACCGCCCTTTTCCCACCCGAAATGCCACACTCACAATGGCAAACTTGGTCGCATCGAATGCAGGCTGAGGATATCGTTATTATCACTGTCAATGAAGCGGTTTGGTGCAAAATCCTGTTGCCTAGCACAAGAAAACATATTTATCTACTTTATATCACAAAATTTTAACATCATTAAGTATTAAGTAATTGTTTATTTCCATCAGAGTTACAGAAAAAGAAACGTACATAGACTACAGTTTATGAGGGATGGCATGAATGTAGTGTCTTGTGCCGCCACCCAATAGATTGTAAACATAAACCAATACCATATCAAACTAAATCAAGTACAATATATTACACAAAAAATTCAGAAATACTTATAACACAAGATATACAGGGAATAAGTTTAACTAAATTAGTACATCAGGGCTAACTGGAATAATCACTTGTTTCTCTAGGAGGAAAAATCAAAGCATAATATCAATATATCTATCTTGAATCTAAAAACTACTCTTTTTTTAAAGGAAATAACGGAGGTGGCACTTTTCTCGGTATATAATTATAAAATTTAGGTCCAATGTGTAGAACAATCTTACAAAGTAATTAGCTTGATGTTGCAATTGAATTAATTGAGGTCTTTTTCTCGCACCATAATTGTGAGTTTAGCCTCAATGTTGAAAACCAAAATTCAGAGTGGAAATACCACTTAATATAGAAGAAACTAGGAGACAAAATTTCAGAAATATAACTTATGGAGAGGAAGAATTTTTATGAATTTAAACAAATTTTCAGCATGACTTTGAAGAGGTGTAAAACTTAGTATACGAATAGCCCTTTTTGATATAACGAGCTGTTTGACATGAGTTTCATAAGCTGATCCCCAAGCCTCTATACTATATAGTATATGTCAATGAAACAATGCATAATTTAACTGCCGTAATAAAATAAAACAAAGTAAAAGACGAACTTAAGAAAGAATACCAATGACAGGTTCAATCTTATCACAAATGTTAGTGATTTTTTTGGGTAATTCATCATCTATAATTATCCCTAGATATTTAGTAATTGACACTTGAGGTAAGATCTTATTCCCGGCATTTATATGAAAATCAGGGCGAATCTTTGTATTTTTTGAACATATTATAAAGTTTTATTTACTTAAATTTAGAGCAAAATTATGTTTATTGAACCAATCCATTATTTAATCAAACCAAGTTCAGCATTCTTTTTCAAAGAGTCTATATCATTTCCCGTGTTAATAATATTAGTATCATCTGCAAATAGTCTGGATGTTCCGAAAGAAAGTGAATTTTGCAAATCATAAAAAAAAGAAACAAATCTGGACCTAAGATCGATCCTTGAGGTACACCACATTGAACAGAAAAATACACTGAGTTTAAATTTCCTAACTGAGTAAACTGTTTTCAGTTCGAGGATAATTTTTAAACCAGTCCAAAAATACACCCCTAATACCATTGTTTTCAATTTTTTTTTCATTAAGATACTGTGATTTACCGTGTCAAAAGCCTTTTTTAGATCTATGAATATACCCAAACAGAGTTTCCCTTTTATTCCATTTGTTGTTGAATTAAATTTGTAAATTCACAAACAGCCAATTTAGTTCCCATGTTTTTTTCCGGAAGCCAAATTGTAATTCACAGAAAAATATTGAACTGTTTAAAACATGTAATAATCTGTTTGCTATACAGCGTTCAAGTATCTTGGAGAGAAAAGGTAACAATGATATCGGGCGATAGTTGCCCATAGTTTTTGGATCGCCTCCTTTGAAAATTGGTACCACACGAGCAACTTTCATTTTGTCTGGTATATGACCTTGAATAATGGACAAGTTAAAAAGTGCAAAATTATATTTTTTCATACTATGTGA
>OZ026629.1:43259873-43269360 GCA_964020975.1 Hermodice carunculata | reverse complement strand
TATAAATCTAGTTGAAAATCTTTGGGGTATTTTGAATAACCAAGTTTTCCAAAGTTTCACCTCAACAACTACGGATCACCTAAAAGTACCGCCCATCAAGGAGTGGTGCAACATTAAGCTTTCACGTAAAAATCCAATTCATTCAATGTCTGAAAGACTGGGATCAGCCATCAAGATGAAAGGGGCTTACGGTGGTTATTAAGATGTAAGGACGTCATGATAATATATGCAGTATATCCGCTTCCCATAAAATGAATGAGCTTTTCAGACACTCTGTGCTAGTATGGTTGGTGAATTTCTCATAGAGAAAGAATGAATACTTGAAAGTCTGGCAAAGCAAGCAAAGTGGCAAATAGCTATGTACCGTAATGTATTCCATGTATTATATCCCCAGGATTCACATCTATGCTAGCACAAAGCTATACATTGCTGACTTCTGCTGTACATACAAAAAAAATCGCTGTGCTGTGTTAAAAAAAAATTGAAAACAGGGTTGTTCGTTTGTCTTTACTTTGCCACCAAGATTGAGGTGACCAAAGTATCAGTGATCATGAGCAAAGTCATTCACTACACATACCACGTCATTGGATAAATCATCATCATAATATTAAAGAAAATTATGTTGTATTGCCCATGAGTATAAAACAAAGTATATTAATGATTAGTACAAGTACAAGACACAAATTTCCATGGATCCTTCTCATCCCAGTTCAACTGAATTCAAATTTTAACAAGTATCCCATTGAGTTTGCTAGTTGAAGAGAGGATAGAGAGCGTTGGCCAGCTGTTGCCGGCGTTAGACGGCGTTTCACACGTTTGCCGGCGTTGATAGGGTTGTCAAATGCTGGCAAACCTATCCGAACTAGACAAAACCTAGCTCTGTCTGCAAAGTTTTCTCAGAGAAACGATCAACCAATCGACATATTTGCCACACACTGCAAGATCATGAATAATTTGCTAGGTTTTTTTTTTTTTTTGTTTTTTGTTTTTTTTTACAAGTCATCAGTTGACAGTCCATCATCATTTTAAAATACATAAAATATAAAGATTCCATTTGACGATAATGCTTATAATCCGCAACATACTTTTGACATTTTTTAGAAAACCCTGCAAAGACTCAAATCAGTGATTTTTAGAGATTTCAATTTGAAATACTATTTTTCAAACACAAAATAATTAGGTAAATGACTGGGTAGACTCGTGGGCTTTTCCTCATTTTGTATGATTTGATCATGAATATAGCAATCAATAATCAATACAACGGCACAGTTTTGTTCGTCTAGTGTGAAAGGTTTGAAGCATACCACTTTACGGTAAGATTTTGACTAGTATATCATTATCACTGACTGGTTGCACCCAGGACAGACTAATGCTAGTAGTACAAAAGCATTTTCTATTAAGTAGTCACCTGATGAAATTCTACGACCAGAAAACACTTATCTTTACTGCCCTTTTCAAACAGTTTTGCCCATGATCTATTTATCGTATGTACTAGGCAGCCTCAGGTACTTTAGTATGGAATTAAATGTCACGAGCTGGGAGTGTACGGTCAGAATGAACAGATAGGGTTTCACTGAATATGCGCTTACGAGCCTCGCCATTTTACGGAAAATGTGCACAAAGCTCCTCCTATATTCACGAAGAACATGACTTCCCATATATGTTGTTGAATACCGTTTGCAGTATAACACTTATCATCAAAATGTTATTTTTTATCAGTTCAGGGATGTCTAATTGTGGGATTTTAAAGCAACCAGACAAGTCATCAATCAATCAAGGCAAGAGCAGCAAAATGACACAATCTGAACGAGAATAATGTCTCAGAAAGTAAGAGAGATATTTCCAGTCTTATCCGCATCGAATTGAGTAATCATCAGGTGAGAAATGAAACAGGAAGATATTTAGATGATAATATGACATAAATCATGGAAGCTCGCGCCACTCGGTAGTTTTGAATTCTGTGGGTAGAAGAATGGTTTGCTGGTCGTTGTAGCCTCATACACAAGCTGTGTAACGTACCGTTTTTTTCCAAGAAATAGAGAAAAGGAATGTAAATAAAGGAATGTAAATAAAGTAAAACAATGGGACTGAATCGATGTAAATCTGAGAAATTTGTTATAAGTGTCCCAACGGAGCCTACTTCAAAAACTCACAGAACGACTTTAGCTAGTAAGTTTATACAAATAAAGGTAATAACACGAACATAGGCCAAGGGGATACAAGTAGTTCTGTATTTCACTGTCTGCAAATTTGACAAGCTTTTCTAGTAATTGCGGTATGATTTACGTCAGCACACCTGCAGAGCTTATTAGTCTATCTAGTGTAGTTTCAGTATATAAGCAGAGGCTCCCTAATGCAACTGGATGGCAAGGCAAACGTCCATGGCCTCGCCTCATGACGCCACACCGATAAATATAACTCCGACCACGTATTTTCCAGATACATGACCATTTATGGTAAGACATTTTAGCATTTATTCCATAATTTTACATATGGGAAAATCTTTTACACATATGTAAAAAACTATTTTACACAGGTGCAAATCTTGAGCACATAAGTGAAATAATCATTATTTCACAGGTGTGAAAAATATTTTCCTTGGCATATATGTAAAATAGTTTAAAAATATGTGTAGAATATTTTTATATATGGTGTGTGAATTTTTTTACATGTAAACCAAATTATTAATTGACATGTGCCAAACGGATTTACACCACATATGTGTGTTGTGCACAAACCCAGGAAACCCAGTCTCTCTCTCTCTCCTCTCTCTCTCTCTCTCTCTCTCTCTCTCTCTCTCTCTCTCTCTCTCTCTCTCTCTCTCTCTCTCTCTCTCTCTCTCTCTCTCTCTCTCTCTCTCTCTCTCTCCTCTCTCTCTCTCTCCTCTCTCTCTCTCTCTCTCCCACTCTCTCTCTCTCTCTCTCTCTCCTCTCTCTCTCTCTCTCTCCCACTCTCTCTCTCTCTCTCTCTCTATCTCTCTCTCTCTCTTCTCTCTCTCTCTCTCTCTCTCTCTCTCTCTCTCTCTTTCTCTCTCTCTCTCTCTCTCTCTCTGCTGGCTCCCCGGGTTACACCACAAACATATAGGGACGCAAAACGTGAGGTTCACTGAGACAGTGAGAAACATTTTAGAATACATACCACTATAAAGACAAGTTAACATTACCTTACATCACAAATCCAATAATACCTTGAAATGAGGGCATTAATTCATACATATTTTAAACGTTAATTAATTCACACAATCACACAATCACATTCCGTCGTCCCACAATTGACGAAATATAATGACTGCAATGCTTTAAAATACATTGTTATATTTCTAGACTATACACACACACACACACACACACACACACACACATATATATATATTATATATATATATATATATATATATATATATATATATATATATATATAGTTGTTTGTGCCTTATATTCTATATATACCGCATCAAAGTCAAAGTATAAATTTTTCACGTGCTACAAAAAAGTATCAAACTAATAAAGTTGAAATAATTACGCACATTACTTACAGACTTGATGGCGGATCCAACCATTTTCAAAACGGTTTAGGATAGCAATTTGAACGTACAAACTTCATAAGTCGAATGTATCTCATAGGAAACTATGCTTCCCCCTTCGAAAGTCAAAGCGTAAGTGCCGCGAAAGACCAAGTGAACAAGTCACAAGACCCACATAATTGATTGCTAGCGCTCTATGCTGATTGGCTAATTAAATCAACAGCACAAACCTTCAACGCTAGCATTGACTGAAGGGTCCACCATTTGCTCAAATAAGGTAACGGTGACACCAAAGTCTAGTCAGTTCATCTTGGCATGCTAGATAATCATAGTGCCAAATTTGAGCAAAAATATATTGGCGCATTCTGGAGATATTGTGGTAAAAGACCTAACAAGCATGTAATTAGGCTGCTTTTTGGTCAAATAAGGTCATGGTGACACCAAAACGTAACAATGTACATACACGTGCTGCTTAATTTGAGCAAAATACATTGCAGCATTCTGGCGATACTGCTGTAAGAGCCCTAACATGGAATAGGCAGCTCATAGTGGTTGCCGACTTTGACACAAGAAGCATCCCAAACTTTAAGAGAATTTCTGTCGGATCATCGGATACAGACATGTTTGGTCATACATGCATTCGTTTTCTAAATTCCACTAACGATCAACATTGGGAACTGCAAATGACTCGGGATGTGACAGTTGTACCAAAGACGGGTAAAGATGAAACGTAACTGCACGCAATGGCATGACTGATATTTATGTTTGGAGTCCTCTCGTTCAGTGTACATGCAAAGTTGTACCTGACGGCATATGGCTCGGCTGGTTTACCTCTGCGAGTATCTAAAGGAAACAACGCGTCAGCAGAGTCCTGACTAATCAGAATGTCGACATTTTTGCAATTTATATTTGCAGACAAGTGGAGACCTTGAAGATGGTGATATAAACTCTGATGGAAATGCGTGGAGAATACAGGTATTTCATTTCAGACTTGAAATATGCATTACTTGGTTTGGTTGGAACATATTTTATATTTATCCATAATGGAAATAAATGCCATTCAGTGCAATAAAGTTTGCAATTGGAAAAAGGGCAAAGCCCTATCGGAATTCCTTTCGCGGGAAAATACAAAAACATGCCCATACCTTACACACAGAGACATATTCAAGGCGACAAATACAAACACGACACAGATCGAGCATAGACAATACAAGGTGGGCTTGCAGGTATACAGGAGTAAACTATTATTTGCTCATTAATGGTAATAAATGTGAAAATAAATATAATGTGAATGATAAATTAACTCAGTGTACATATTTCAGCCGACACCTGTCGGTTTAAAACGTTCAGTCTCGACTATGTAAGCATGTACTACCGAAAACGTCTTGAAATTTTTATCGAGTGAACAACTAGCATTACCGTATAATACAGTTTGCAAGGTTGAGGGGGCATAACGAGATGTATCAGCATGTAATTTAGAACTCGCTACTCTATAAAAACGACAGGAAAAGAAATAGTGCACAGCATCATCAGTAGCAAAGCCACATAAACACTTTACTGTGCTTTTGACGCCAGCTTGAAATAAGCGAGAGCTTAAGTGCCTAGCCCCACGGCGCAGGCGTGTCTGCTGTATAGCAGAAATCATTTGCCAAAACTATGTAACTCAGGATATTGTGCTGGTCGCACAAATGGATGTGACATTTAAGACTTGAAAGTTGAGGCTGAAGGAGAATTTCTTATATCTATATGAACCTCGTTCCATAGTGTAACTGTAGAAGCGGAAAAATGACTTGTCGAAGAGCTCTGTACGCGTTCTGACATGCGGGAGGTCAAATTCTTGACGTGTACGATAGGTTAACGTATCAGCAGTAGTAGGGGACATCAGAGAACAAAGTAAATCTGCAGCCATATTATTCACCAAGTCATAAATCTAAGTTAATTTAGAAAAAAAATCACGTCGTTAAGCCAAAGTTTACCACTATATTTCCTTGTAAGGTTTAGCATTGCCTGTCCCGTACGTTGCATCTGTAACAACACGTCTAACTGAATACTTACTAACTTGATTTCGTCAGCAGTTGTACAACCACTCCACACATGACTTGAAATACGCAAGGCCAAGTCTCACGAAAGAAATGTATTTAGTCTCTAAGGATGCTCTATCTAAAACAAACTTAAAACTGTTCATAATATTAAAATCTTACAATTGACGAAATAAAATGACTGCAGTACTTTTAAAAAAATTGGTATATTTCTATATTCCTAAGAGTTTTATATATCGCAAAGATAGCCATGTTAACCTTAAATTTGACATATAATCAAGGTCAATCAAGAATCAAGGTCAAAGGATATTTTTTCAAGTGTCACAGAAGAGTATGAAACTAATGAAGTTGAAATTATTATGCCATTTTACTTACATACTTTATGGGGAATCCAACCACTCTCAAGACGCTTTAGAGAAGCAATTTGAACGTACAAGCTTCATAAGTCGCATGTATCTCGCCGGGAGAGAGATGCGACATTTTTCATATGTGAAAAAGAATCATGCATATGAAAAACAATTACAAATACGTACAATAAAGTCTTTCTTTCACATATGTGTAAAAATTAGTTCACATATGGGTAAAAAAATTTCATAAATGTATAAATCTGTTTCGCATCAGTGAAACAAATTATTATTTCAAAGCTATGAAATAGATTTACACATGTGAGAAACATTCACGAGTCTATGAAACAGTTTTACACATATGTACAATTTGTTTTTTTTCTTTCACATACGTGTAAAGCTGTTTCACCTATGTGTAAATCATCTTCATATAAATAATTATCTCACATGCGTAAAAGATTTTAAACATGTGAAAATCTTTTACATATATTTTTAATAGTTTTAAACATATGTAAAAATATAATTCACCCTATATGTAACATGATTTAAGATATAAGTTAATCTTTTGCACATGTGTGTTAAACTATTTCACATATGTTAAATTGGTTAAAGTTGTACATGCGTGAAATTCTTTTGCATACAGTTGAAATTGATTAAACATATGGGATAAAGATCTTCAGATATGTGTAACTATGGAACAAATACTAAAACGGCTTGCCATAGACATTTGCGTAACTTTCTAGATAAGTGGATTTCTGCTGTTTGATCTTGCCATTATGTTTTTTGGAGAAAAGTGGCCCTCAAATATGCCAATCATATTTTTGTAAACTTCCACTTTAATTTTGATAAACAGGTTTTCAAGATGATATGAAAATGTGAAGTAACTTGATTAGTCACATCATCTCGCGAGACCCCATTTGCGCAGCTAACCGTCACTACGGAAAGCTCTGCAGGTATGTGCTGAGAGTTACGCTGTTTTGCTTTTTCTTGTGTATAATTTTCACGAAAAAAAGACGTGACCTTCTTTCGCAGATCTGCAACAACTGTTTGTGTGACACGTGTGGGAACACAAGGTGTTTTCAGAAGGTGTGAAGGTGTAACTCCAACATAGGCCGATAGAAGCATTGTGTTTTTATAAAATTGTCAGGTATACACACCGGTAGTATCCTTATATATGAAAGGAAAGCAATTGTAAGGGACTCAAAGGATATACAATACTGAATCGACTTGAAACTGACAAACGGGACGATGTCTCTGACCCGTTTTGACCCGTCTTTTCATAAGCAATGCTGAAAATATTTAATGTTTTTGTTGAATAAAAGTGTGGATATGAATCTACTTTGCACTTAATGGTATGTCAACCGTTACGGCCATTACGTAGTTTCTTCATTTTGAAGGGAAATTCTCGCTAATCATCACGAATAAGTGAAGGTATGAAGCTCCATTTTGCCTCCAATTTGTGTTAAAATTGTAGTCTCCAACACCGAAGTGTCCCGGTCAAAATAACAGAGTTAACACCAATTACTTACCACATTTCTTTTTCCCCGTACAGTACAGTACTTTTAATTTTTCTCGAAACCTTTCAATGTCGATTTCATGGTGGACCTGTATGTGCATAAAGATGGACCAAGCTATTGGTTTCAGTAAGTTGATTTAGGGCCGAACTTCATTATACAATCAGGTTCAACAGTGCAGCATCTTCTATGTAACTAATACACACACAATCCACTCTTTCTACACGCTATCTAATTCTGTCCTTGTGCAATCTAAACCTTTACGTCATTAAAACACACTTATCACGCTTGACTCACAAATGTAAAAAATCGAGACATCAACCGACAAATGAATGTATAAACGGGTCACCAGCAGGAAACCATCCAGCACGTTTTGCAGCCTTATACTAAGTATTTCAGCATTGTGGTATAGCACTTCCATAATCATTGCTTCAGCCCAAGGGTTCTCCTTACGGCCCTTAAAGCATGAACATACTTTAGTTGTGACTTGGATACCACAGTATAACATCTACCCACGTTTCCATCTAAGACCATCGGAAGTACAGTCGACACTCCAATTAAGATCATGTGTTTAAAGAGAACATTTATATGCCAACACCACAAATTTACACTGCTTTATGTCCATCCGTATCCATAATAAGACAACCCCCCTAAAAAGACCACACATTTTTCAGTCCCTTAAGTGCTGTTTATAGAGAGATTCCACTGGATGTATTTTCTGAATGAGAACTTCTGACCAAGTAAACATTTCGGTGCTGAATTTACACTTTTGTGTTATCCTCACTGAAAAACTGTAAAAAGGCAAAATAAAACCGAAAATAGTATTATAAGTAGAAACATAACCAAGAGGACTGTTCTTGTCCTGTATCTCAGCTGAATACGTAAATGGCCCTGTAACCTTTGGAAAGAGGTTATGTTAACTTTTCTTTAAAGCAATCATCATGTGCAAATATCTACGTTCTGGTTCAGAAGTTCTCAAGTGACCACTCAAAACAATGACTCACTAATTCACAAGTTTTATCCTATATTTGCACTCATATGATCTTGATACAGGTACCAGATTCAGTTATGCAATGTTGTGCGTTGTACCCGATGTGATCATTGTTGTAATTTCTTCTTTGGAATAAATGAATGAGCTTTTGGTCAATGACCTGGTTCAGCATTACCTACTGTGTCAAATGGAATGGGAGGCGAGCCACACTGACGATTGTTTACTATCACTCCACGCGTTCCTGTGCAGATCAATTCGAGAGACCGCTTTGCATCTTTGAATACCCATTTTTCGAATGTATTTGGCCAAAATGTCATCTTTTTGCCTATTTACAGAGGATAAATGGAATTTCAAATCTCGTGCCTGTGCCTCGATTGCCAGATATGACTCACTGGTTCTTTCATCCATGACTCAGCCCGCGGCTTCGTCATCAATATGCTCAGGAATACTCAGCTAATGACATCTGTCGCGTGAGATACAGCGCTCTTCAGGAGATTTGCTATATGGCTCGAAATCAATAAAGTGCCTAACGTGGTCATACGCCCTTCGAAATTGGATCAAAATCAGCCTTGTGTGTCTAATTGTACGGCACTATCGCCATGTGCAACTTTAACCTTGTGCCTGAAACTATTCTTCTGATATCAAGAGAGGACAGTGCAAGTTACTAGAGTGTCTTGTTACCTCACACATGTGACATCAGTGTCTTGCTTGCTGACTGTCAAGCTGACGCTTTTGCAGGACCATAATCAAAATTTCTACACAGTTCTGGTGTCATTACTTTTAATGAAAAGTGAGAGAATCCACAGGTTACTCAGGATCATAATTAACAACACCAAAATAATCCATATATGGCCTGTCCTATTAATTTTTAATAGTATCCGTAGGCCTAGGATCCGTCATTACCAAGATATAAGTTACCATATCAGTTTCACGTTTCAGGTCACTCAAAATTAAACTCTCATATTAGGCTTTGTTGTAACAATGGGCGAAGGTTTTTTTCATTTCGTACCATTACATGTACACTACCGATAATTCGTGAGTTTCAAAAATTCGTTCAGAATTGTAATGATCAAGTC
>OZ026629.1:43024873-43254873 GCA_964020975.1 Hermodice carunculata | reverse complement strand
GATGTTGACTCTCAAAATTTGTTGATGGGAAGTCGGAATAAAACAAATGTTTGCCCGAGTCAAGCTGCCCACAAAGCAATGGTTCCTGTAATCCTTTAATAACGGCACCAGTTACAGCCAAAGACCTTTAATAACGGTATGAGGTACAGCCAAAATCTAGTTTTCAACCTGGATCATGGGCATGAGGAAGTAAATTGAAGTCTATAAAAGTTTGAAATAATTGGACAGTTACGGGACTGTATGTTTAGTATGGTCCAGTTTACCCCAAAACAGGCTGACTAAGTGTCAAGCTTGGTCACAAATACAAGAACTTTATACCTGAAAAGTAAAAATCTGCTTACCAAACTATAGTAGACCTAATATGCAGAACCCCCGATATTTTGCAACAATCCAATACTAAACGGTTTTTATCAATAATATGTATCCTACACAGATGAACGCAGTATACTTTTATCTGGTAAGACATGAGTGTAATGCAAACCAGTGATCACTTAAATGAATTAGGAGCGAATCATATTCTGTCTCACAAAGAATTAGGCAATCACAACTAAACAAAAGCAATTTAAAACAGTAAAAATTAAATCTGTTAACAAAATTCTATATCGGGGAGGGTCAGATTGCATTTGAATATTAGCTTGTTATGTGTTTCAACAGATGTTTGGGTTCCAAACGAGCCAAGGAAGAATAATTCTAACGAAGCCACCCAAGGAACTGAAGGGAATGTGTCTTGATAAGAAAGTAGTCTGAATACAGAATGTGAGATGAAAGACATAAGCAATTAAGCATAAATGGGACTTTATGTGCCTGTGTGTACTCTAGCTGGGACCCATGTTTTTCTTTTGGAATGTTTTTTTTTCATATAGTCACATATTTGCTCAAACATGTTTCAGTTTTCCTGTAGAGATGGCGGATTTGTCAGTCAGCTGAGGTTATGGAAAAGGTGGTCGTCCGACGTCCGTCCATCCGCCGCCGTTCAAAATTCATATTTGTAGTGACTGAAGGCTGCAAAGCATGCCGAATAGTTTTCCGCTGATGACCTATTTAAACATTCATTTGGCTGGTGAAGCTTAATATTTTATAAAAAAAAAAAAAAAATTTCCTCGAACGTGCTAAAAGTGGTTGATTAAAGTAAAGGTTTAGACATAGTCAGTGATTCGGCAGTAGTAGTAGTGGTGGTGGTGGCAGTAGTAAGAGTAGTTGTTGTTCAGAACAGCACGGAGGATGTTCTACTTGTTTGGATAATTTCAACGTCTCCAGAGCCACAGTAATGTCCTCTTTAGACTCTCAAGTGATTTAGTTTGTTTTTCTAAATGATTATTCATTAACAAAATTTTCAAAATTCTCTTGATCAGCTGGACCAATTATTGTGTAAATGCATAGGAACAACCTTGGGCACCCCTGTACCTCTTTTTAACAGGGCATGCTGCATGTTTCCCTTTTTAACAAACCTATCACTTGGGTTATGCTGAAACTTAAAGAGGGATGAAACATTTTTCCACAAGACGGATCCCTGACTTTAATCTCTTTTCATTTAAGATACCGATCTACCATTCTTATCTCCTCACTCCATTATTTTGATTAATGCTTTCTTTCAAATTTTATATTGCTTTTATCCCGTGCATATTTTGTTTATTTACATTACATTGTGTTCAAATTTGGTGATCTTAGAAATTGTCAATAATTCTGACGACCTATCTAGTGAATAAGCTCTCATTTTAACATGTTTAAATTTACGTGGTGAGTCTGTGAGGATGACAAACTGACAGCCAAGGAGATTGTGACAGAGTGAAATTCACAGTAACTCTACTTGTTTTGGTTTGAAGTAGGGTTTTTTTTTAAGGTTTTCCTATAGTAAAATTTCTAGTATGTATGCCTGCTACGTGTATATGTGGTATCGCCTCATGGAAAACCACATAGGTTTAGCATGAGTATTAAAGTATTAAAGTAGAACCATAAGACTAGGTTTGCAGGAACGATTTGGTGAAGCCATTTAATGACAACTGTAGTAACTGTAACGATTTAACCATGGAGTATTTTTCAGGTACCCAATTTAATGACAGGATCTTACAGAAATATTAAGTTAATTTGATGATATGTAAAACCTTGCAGTTTTTGCGGTTGTGTCAGTGCTAGTATGCTGTGCACCAATTAAATAACGTTCGTCCTTCTTACATACATATACCAGGCAATAAAAGAATAGACTGATAATGGTACAGAACACACCTCTATTCAGATTCCTCTGTGTATGGACAGGTTTTTCTGCTTTGTCCTTTTATTTTTTGGGGTTTTTTTTTCACTTTGCCTATTCATTTTTTTTTCGTCGTGTGATACCTGGGAACCAGATGTATACATAAGGCAAGCAACAGTATAACTGTAGAATTGTCTTTTTACAGGTGTTTCTGTGTTTTCGAAATAAAGCGGTAAAATGACTCTTGACATTTAAAGTGTTCTTTTGATCTTCATATTAACAAACCGTACTCCTGCGTTTTATTTTCATTGAAGAGCAAAGGGCAAATTGGCACCATATCTGGAGAGTTTGTTCTCGATAAGGCTCTATCAAAATATAAGTTATTGGTATTGCTCTTGGTTCTGACATGCTACATCCAGGGATTTACCTGACGCATTATATTGCGTCTGTTAGGCACAAAACAGTTATTGGGACTCCAAAATGAATGTCATTGCGCCCTGTGAGTTGCAGAAAAAATGTTATGTTCACCTGTAAAATATTGACCGAAACACAGTTATTTTGTCAGTGGACAACCAAACTATTCAGCACTTTTAGGACTTCAAATGATGCATTTTGTCTTGAAAACAACTGTGCTGAGAGACAAAATATCTTTCAACCTGAAAAAACACAAAGGGAATTTCAATACGGAAAATAAATACTGATATCATTATCAAAACTCAGGAAAGTTGGCGATGGGCAATAATATGGGTTTTCACATACTGATGTTTCAAAAGCTTTACTTGAGCTTTAAATGTTCGCTTTGCTTATACATTACTCCATTTTGTATATTCATGGAGCATGTTTTCACCATACTTTCAAATGCATAAAACTGAAGACAGATCTTTTGTGGGTCTAGTCTCATACAACATATCAATTGTCAGAATGTTATTGAGAATTTCGTGTACATTTTATAGATGTGTAAGCAGGAAATTACAGTTAAAGAACAGCAAATAGATTAAACTGAAAAAAATATGTCAGAACCAAAGAGAATAGATCGGTTTGCATTCACAAATTGAAAAATTGTCATTTGGAGCCTATACTGCAAAAATATGATTCAAGTAAATTCAGATTCAATATGGAGAAATGACTTTTTAGGGGACAAGTGAATTGTTTCTCCAACTTGTCATGGGACAAGTGGCCAAAATCCTTGAAGTCAAGCTATCCTACCAAGAAGGCAAGGGGAGAACTTTTACATTTATAGTTCTCGGCTAATTGTGAAACAACCTTGTAAAATCAAAATCGAAATTTTTAGCCACATGTGCTTTGCAGGTAAGCTTATAGCAAAGTACCTCAAATTTGATCATTCTTTAGTCATACTTATTCATTTTCATCATAACCTTTGTTCACAAACGATTCATCACTGTTGTTATTGGGCTTCCAGTTAGCAGCCAAAACAGACTCTTCATTCAGTGCCACAGCACCACTGGAACAAATGCCCCTTTCTTTATCAGATGACGAAACTTCAGTTATTGTTTCACTGTCATGCTTAAACAACGTCTGGTCATGTTGCCCCGTATTCGATTTCTCGTGGCACTGTTGTTTGTTCTTCCTCTCCCTGTTGCACTTTGGAGGTATAACGATCAATTCAAGTAGCATGATCATAGTACCAAGGACCCACAGACCTCCCTGGATGAAGAAGGCTGCGTGCCATGTTCCAGTTACGTCCCTCAGAAATCCTAAAATAGGATGCAGCGACTGATCATTGTGTTAAACACTTGAGTGGCAATAAATACTTGGCAGTATATGAGCATTTTTAGTGGTTGTCTGACGGCATGACAGCAACAGGCAGTGGCCCAACCATCAAGATAATCTAAACTCAGTTGCTGAATGCCACAGTCCAGCACAATATTTTTTTTTCTTTTCGTTTGTTTTGCTTGTAATGGAAATGTACAACTCACAGACAATATCCATGTCGTCAAATGCTGTTACCAGTGCTACATCTAAAGTAATTTCATTAGAAAACACGAATAAATACCTCTTTTAAAGACCGTTATGTTATTACTAACTGATATATTTCATTTCTGAAGCTGTATTAGTGTATGTGTATACATAATGGAATCACTTCTACTTTACTTATATGTGATAAAAGCTAAACATTATTCGTACCTTGTCACTTGGTATGCTACATTAAGACCTACTTTGACTTTTTTTAATGGCCAGAAGAGTACCGGCCCAAATCATGAATATCTCTAATATTAGAACAGCTCCAGATGCACTGAGTTAAACAAGTCCTCATCATGGTAAGGAGCAAACTCAGGCAATTAAAGGAGTAAGTAAGTAGGGTTTAAAGTTCCAGTGTCCAAACCAATTTGCCAATGTCAATTTCTAGATAGGCAATAAGATTGGTGGAGAACGTTGGAGTTGCAGGGGTACTCTATCATGGTTCGAGGAAAGTATTTTAGATGAACTTGCCCATGTGCCACCGCTTTCTGACTATGGTAGATATGATGTCATATCGAAAAAGAAACTGCAAGTGAAGGTGTCAGCCAAGTTGACACAGGGAGCAAAATTGAAGATTTGTGGTGAATGTGTTATCCAAAGACCCGTAAAGGGCAGTGTGTGTAAAGCAAGTCTCAGTATGATTTTGAAAGACATTACAATTTCAACACATTTCGTTTTTCGTTTGCAACCAAGTGAACTACATGGCATGACACATGACTATACAAATGGGTCCTGTATACTCCGAATCATGTATCATCTTACCACGAGGACAAAGATATCGCACAGGTATTCGGAGTGTGGATAGGCAAACTTACTTTTAAAATAACTTTAAAATATTTGTGAACAGGGCTAAAACATACTACAGATCGAGAAAAACCATTTCTTTACATACAAATGTGTAATGTTCAGTTTCTCACAAAGTAACCAAAATGTGTTTTGCCGGAAAGTCCCATTATTGAACATGAGAACCTATTGTATACACAGGGTAAACCAAAAATGTTCGAGAACAGATGGTCTAGAATAACATATATACTACAGGTAATTTGTATAATGCGTACATTTGAAATGGTCCACAAAATTGAAAACATAAAAATAAACTAGTAAACTTCATCTGCTTTTTTCGTTGCCATGAATTTAAAAATGACCAAAACTGACCTTCGACGGATACTCTGATGTCAGCTTCCAACTAATATATGAAAACTGATATATAAAAATACCATTAAATTGTTGGTATGTCTACCTTGAATATCTGGATTTTGACTGGGCTTGTTTGATGATTGAAACATTTTGACACCGATTGTTCTGGTTTACTCGGATTGTTGGTGCACTCTTGTAACATTGTTGAACAGTGTTGTCTCCTTCTATTTTTCCTGAAAGTCATTTCTACGCTGTCAATATGACATCTTATCCTCTTTAGATTTTCATTAAATAATGTATTGCTTGATGGCTATTTTTGTCTTGCTCTCTTTTCTGGTTATGTTAATGTTGATTGACTTGGACGGTTTTCGACTCATACTGATTTTCGACTATGATTTTGACAAGTAATGGTCGCACTGCTCAGGTTATCCCCACATTTTAATTCCATCCAAGCTGATTGTTTTGATTGAACAACGTTAAACTGATCAGACACAATTGGTCAGAAATGCCTATAAAATGACATTAAGCTAAATGTACCAATTGAACTCAATACAGATATCATTGAGCAAACTTAGTGATAATAATACGTCAGTTTGAAGAAACAACACAATGCAGGAAGCAAGTTCAGTGAATTCAAGAAGTAATTTCTAGGATATTAAACACCTATGACTCTAGTATTATTCTAGTTGAAGTACAACGTTACCTTGACAACACACAACGAGGCAACTGTATTCACAATTCTAAAAACGGCATGAGCTCAAAATGATGTAAACAGAATCAGCACCATATGTGAAGACACGGGGGATATAGTATATGACATTCCTTACCACACCAATGTACCAGTCCTTCACATCATTCAGCAGACTTTGTTTTATCTATATCCGTACAATGCAGAGTACAAAATGTAGACCTACATTAATAGGCACTGTAGCAAAACATTGAAAAAAAGTAGAATTCAAAGAAAATCTGCCTGTTTGCCTTCAAAAGTTGTACATTTGGCCAGATGAAATGTTCAAAGTCCAAATAACCTTGACCTTTGACCTTTAGAGGTTGCATGCAAATAACAAAAATGTGCAGTGTTACCATACCTACAATTTCAGCCCAACATGGGTGAAATTGGATAA
This sequence comes from Hermodice carunculata, assembly GCA_964020975.1. NCBI lineage: Eukaryota > Metazoa > Annelida > Polychaeta > Eunicida > Amphinomidae > Hermodice > Hermodice carunculata. The sequence continues at coordinate 43,248,444 of OZ026629.1, read as the reverse complement.
AAATGACCAAGTTATCGGCAGATGAAAATTCCAAAGGCCCAAATGACCTCGAACTTTGACCTTTCAGGATCCCATGTAAATTGTGAGAATGTACTGTGTTACAATATCTACAATTTGAGCCCCAGATGATAAAAATCAAATAAAAAAATTGACTGAGTTATGGCTAAAAATAATAATAATAATAATAATAATAATAATAATAATAATAATAATAATAATAATAATAATAATAATAATAATAATAATAATAAATGGAGCATTGAACTTGACCTTTAGAGGTCACATGAAAATTACGAAAATGTGCAGTGTTCAAATACCTATAATACGGGTCCAAAATAGTTAAAATTGGCTGTAATCGGTCAATTATGGCTACATGAAAATTTAAAAGGTCCAAATGACCATGACGTTTCACCTTAAGAGGTCAAAGTTAATCTACAAAAATGTGCAGTATCACAAACTGAATTAAAGTTGGATTGGTTACCTGTACCTCAAATAGTTTGAGGTACTCAAGATTTAATTTTTCAAATTGCGATAATTTGCATAATTTTCAAAACTGTTGAACCTTTTTACAAAAACCTCGAAATTTCATGTATGGAAGTATGATCATGTCAATTTGAGCCCCAGATGATAAAAATCAAATAAAAAAATTGACTGAGTTATGGCTAAAAATAATAATAATAATAATAATAATAATAATAATAATAATAATAATAATAATAATAATAATAATAATAATAATAATAATAATAATAATAATAATAATAATAATAATAAATGGAGCATTGAACTTGACCTTTAGAGGTCACATGAAAATTACGAAAATGTGCAGTGTTCAAATACCTATAATACGGGTCCAAAATAGTTAAAATTGGCTGTAATCGGTCAATTATGGCTACATGAAAATTTAAAAGGTCCAAATGACCATGACGTTTCACCTTAAGAGGTCAAAGTTAATCTACAAAAATGTGCAGTATCACAAACTGAATTAAAGTTGGATTGGTTACCTGTACCTAAAATAGTTTGAGGTACTCAAGATTTAATTTTTCAAATTGCGATAATTTGCATAATTTTCAAAACTGTTGAACCTTTTTACAAAAACCTCGAAACTTCATGTATGGAAGTATGATCATGTCAATTTGGAATTGCTATGTACAATAGTTTTCAAATGAAATATCGGACAAATTTGACAGAAAGAAAGAAGAAAAAGAGAAAAAAGAAAGAAAGAGGTCCTAGAAAAACAAGGTGTCTGGCCCAACATCTTCCAGCACATTTTCATTTGTTTGTGATAAAATGACACAAACACGTGTGGCATTGGGTAAGGAATTCCAATCCAACATTTGTATCTGGTTGGAAATTGTGACCTGCCCAATATTACGGCCGCTATGACACGCTTAATGGCACAGGCCACATAGGGGAGTTCAAAGAGTAACTTCATATGGTGATGCAATGGCAGTCACCTTTTGTTTGCCCATAAGTTGGGAACAGAAAAAAAGAAAAAAAAAAGCTTGAATTTTTACATGCAATGATGTACTTTATTGTATATGACCATCAAATTGTGTATCTTACTTTAATTTTGGGTGCTCAGAGAGTGTGATAATATCTTAAACTATGAGCGAATTTCAATACCCTACAAAAATCCGAAGAATGTGTAGCCTTTGTTCTCCCTAATGATTTACACATTACATTTTTATATTTTTTATTAATTCTACCTTAATTGTTTAACTACTAACAGTACATCATACATGTAGTATGCTTAATTGAAATGCCAAATGTGGAATTACTGTATGCAATTTTACATAATATTCCTAAAGTCATTTAGCCGTTTATCAAATCTAAGCGGGTGAGCTGAACTTTTCAAAGGGTGTAAACTTGTAGGCACTCTCTCTCTGAAATGACACACATGGACATACAATAGCACGTAAATATTTACAAAGACTTCTAAACAATAACCATCACCAAAGCAAATTTAAGTGAAAGACGCTTTGAAACAGATTTTTCACATTCAAGTGTTTCATTTCTTGGCTGGAATGAAAGCGTATCGATCTGGACGACTTTAATGTTGAATTTGTGTCTTTTCATCCAGAACCACTTACTGGTAGTCATTACTGTATTCCGTAGTCCGAACACTCTACGCTCCATAAGCTAACCTGTCACTTTCCAACCTATACACACATGGAAGTACTATTTTCGCGTTCTTTTGTAGAATTCGGACATAGGCTGTATTAGCCCAAATAAATTAAAGGGTCTTGAGGGGATAGCTATTCAGAACCTGTTTCCGAGCCTGCACCCGTACATGTCTCTCTGAGTGGCAGCTCCTTGTCTGAGCTAAATAGTAAGCAAAGACAACCCACTTAATAATGTCACACCAAATATAATTACTGTATCGTACAATTTTAGATAACAATAATTTGACTTACCCCTAAACCAGTATGTACCTTTTTTTTAGCCCGGTAGCATACCTTAGTTAGACCACCTGCCAGTTTATAACCGAAGTAGAAATAAAATGGTGCATTATATGCTGTTCTAGTGATTATAAAATGAACATTTGCAGCTAGACCACCTGTACAACTGTAAGAAAAAACCAAGGGAAATCCTTACAAGTACTGCAACGATGGGCATCCCGCACAAGCAAATCCCATGATGACACCTACTCCTCACTTTGAAAGTCTCCAAACAATCATTTATCATGGTCACGTTTCTTTTTCACTGGAACTGTCTATGTTTAACACTCTTTAATCCTGGGGTTTTTTTTGGGGGGGGGGTGGGTTGTTTTTTTTTTTTTTTAAGTTTCACCTGTCAACTTTATTCCCCATTTGCCTATGCATTGAGCCTGAGTTTAGTGTAACATTGTCAAATTCATAATTATCTGCACTGGAACTGATTTTGGTCCACAATCGTTAATCCCTTGTGTGTTTCTTCTAGTTTTATTTGTCAAGACTCTCACAGTGCTTGTGCAGCACAAATAGCTACGATGTTTTATAATTGGCTGCTAAAGCTTCCTTTAAGGACAGGCAAGACACTAGAAATAAATCCCACTTTAGTCAATCCTAGCTCAAAATGTATTTGCGTTAGGATAACATATCATTTTTGTGTGTAATCGTCATACGCCAAAGAATTTAAATGTTTCGTATTTGGGTGTCTGTGATATTAATTGTTGAATAAACAATTGAAAGTTGACCGAAAAGCATCCACCCCATAAACGTCGATTTAAGTCACTAATTATTTATGATAAAATCATAATTACACTTGCATCTTAATCCTGACATATTGGCAACAAAAAACGATCCTGCCACTTTAATGTTTGGTTTCATTTTTCTGTTATCCATCCTCAAAGTTTGATGTTTCAATTTTCCCTTTGATTTTCAGCATGTTTATTTTCTTCATTTCATAGAAAAATAACGAAGCAAAATTTAGAAAATCGCTGAATCTTTTTTGCAGTTCAGACATTACAGAAGCAAAAGCCGTTAAACGGATTAAATTTCGCCCAACTGTTTTTTTTTTTTTTTGGAATAACTATTCTTAGGTTGGGTTCTCGGCCTACTATCCTTTCTGAGAAAACAAGCTTCGAAGGCCTTTGATGTTGATTGTTTGCCTCTGAAACAATACCATTTACTCAAGTTGAGCTAATATTTGTAAAAAAAAAAAAAAAACGTAGTAAACATCGTCACTTAACCTTTGGGGAGGTTGCCAATCTATTCTTGGCCAATCACATGAATAAAAGAGTCTTTGAAGTACGGAAAACATTATTCACCGATCTGTCAAACGGCGACAGCGACAGTCTGGTCTCAAAGTGTGACGTCATGGAGGCTTCGGGCCCCGTGACCTCAAGCCTGGCAACAAAAGCTGTGTTGCTTTGCTTCGGTGGGGCGGCCTACAGCCGCTCGTGGTCAGTGGACGGATGGCGGGTTTGGTCTTCTACCTCCCACATTTTCATCCCGTTTTTAGTGGTAATATTTTATTTTATTTACTCCCATCTGTACACTTTATGTTGTTAGCTTCTTAGACTTGTCTGTACAATTTACGTACTTAGATGTCATTATTTTGTAGTTATTTTCTCAATGAGTTTCATTTCTCTTTCCAACCTGAGTTTTGTAACGCTATTTTGTGTGTTTTCTCTGCTCTTCACATTCATGCTTATTTCGATGTGTTTATTTGTACTTTTATTTCCTCATCCCTGGGTTTCGATAAAATATTATTATGTACGTGGGTATTGTTGATTAAAGTACCAGTTTTTTCCCGCCTGTCTCAGGACCACTGGGGTAATCCATCACGGCACGGCCTTTGAAGGGACATTGTCTGACGATTCTCGCTCCTCGTGAACATATAATGTCACCCTTCATTGAAACACAAAGCAAGCAAGATAACTAAAAAGTATACCACTAATGCTATGATATGTTAGCATGTGTGCATCTTTTCCCTGCCCACAAACATACTTTTGGCATGCCGCCTGATTTTGCATGTGCCGCCATGATACCACTCTCCTTGTGACAGGCTCTAAAGTATGATTGACGGGTAGCATTGTTCCGTTTGGCGGCTGAAAACCAAAATAATGACACATAGACGGTCGGATGTCCACATGCCTGTGTGTTTTTTTGCGTTTTTCTCACATTCCTTTTTTAGTTAAAAGCTTGAAATTTTGACAACTAATCGTAAGGACATTCGTCTTGTAAAAACATTAAAATTTCAAATCGGCCATGCAAAGGTTTTTGTGTGTCTTACCTGTCCTTAAAAGCTTGTTAGCTTCACCTATTAAGCTGTCCGCTACTTTTAAGTTCCCTGTTTAGTCTGGGTTTCTCCTCCCTTATACATTTTTATTCTTTGTAGTGTCGTCTCTGCAGCAGCTTTTGTCGCTTGCTTCTCACAATTTGTAAATTTAGCTGCACCCAGAAACCAAATTCTCTCTCTCTCTCTCTCTCTCTCTCTCTCTCTCATCTCTCTCTCTCTCTCTCTCTCTCTCTCTCTCTCTCTCTCTCTCTCTCTCTCTCTCTCTCTCTCTCTCTCTCTCTCTCTCTCATCTCTCTCTCTCTCTCTCTCACTCTCTCTCTTGTCTCTCTCTCTCTCTCTTGCAAATTTGGTTGTCATACAGTTGTGTGTATCAAAAATGAACATGTATCTACGTTGATCATGTACGAATGCCTGTTTTGTGAGATCTCCCTCTGATATAACAAACTCGACCCATCATGCTAAAGACCTGTCCATTTATAAATAGATAACAGTAGGCTTTATTTATAAGGTGGTAGAAACATGTTTTGTGATATACAGAACCTAGAAACAGGACACAAAATGCTTTGAGATGGTTGATGTCTAAAACAAGTGCTTGGTTTTCCACATAATAATAATCTCTGAAGGCAGGTACTACCTGCTGAGGAATTATAAACCTATCTAAAAAAAATGTGTTATTTTTCAATGGCAAATTTCAAACAAAGGTATTATAAAATTTTCACATGATACCTGAGTTTTAACTTTTAACATAATTAGCTCAAGAAGCAAAGGGTCGAAGGTCCTTTATGAATTCTGAGGTAGTTATGGCACTGAATATGCCACACTCATAAACCTCCTGTTAGCGTTGTTAAATGACCTTGAATGGAATTATATTAGATATGTGGGATTCGAAGCAAAGAAAAAATGTTGGGACTTTTTATGAAAATGTGGGAAATGTGGAATATATTTCAAGAATATAAGACGTAGGTCTGTCAATACATAATACAGTGAAAAGATATAAATTGAAAGACTTTTGCCTAATACAAAGAGTTTCAAAACATATTGTCGAGAAGACATGGAAGATGTATATGTCTTAGGGCATGCTCTGAAATCCATATATCTCTCGTCCCTCATACATACATACATACATACATACATACATACATACATACATACATACATACATACATACATACATACACGTGTGTATGTATGTATGTATGTATGTATGTATGTATGTATGTATGTATGTATGTATGTATTTTTTTATTCCTTCTCGGTGATGGGGTACTGACAGAATGAATATGGAATTGGGACCGTCCTTTGAAATACGTTTCTTATATATCACATGTAATAAAGAAAATTCAATTCATGTCATGTGCTTAACTTCATGTCGTACACAGTCTTCCAGTGCACATAACCCCACATTGCAAAGATGTTGGATTTATACTGTGTACACTTCAGCTAAAGATACCCGCCTAAAAGCCATTCCGTAGGGTGGTTTTCACCCACCCTCCACCCCAATTTCTCCTTGCAAGCCTTGGCTGCAAGTCTCAAATTTGACCTGGACTCCAAACAACACCCAGTAACTCAACCCAATTGTAATTATGTAATCAATGAGACAGCATTTTAGTCAATAGATTAGGGGCTCTTACTAGCTTCATCCACTAAGTTTCCTTTTCAAATATAAACAGCAATGTGGTAATCATGTTAATTTTCAGAAAATGCTGTATTGATTTGACACATGGATCATAAAAATCAGATGACAGAAAGTAAAATTTTGCATCTATTTTGTACCATGAAGCAAAGGAAGCTGGACACGGAGAGCTGCTCTAGTAATTGAATAAAACGCAATAATCATGTAGATCCCATTTGCATACTGTGATATTGCGCACTGATGCCATCATGGCAAACCGTCCATTTTCTAAAATTCTAAAAGTTATATATATATTGTGGTAAGTACTGTTTTATGGTTTCAATAACCTTACCGGAACTTGTCCATCTAATTTCCATATAGTGAAATGAGAAGGAATGTGTGGATTCCAATTGTCACACTTACAGTACAATTGTAAATGGTCTACCATATCATGGAAAAAGAAAGAAACTATTTCACGTCCTCAACTAGACATACAGCTAAACATGGGGCTTTATTACAATGGTTACTCGGCATGTCAGTGCAGAGTGATCCAATCTTAATTGTGTTTGGTAGATGTCAGGCAAAAGTTAAAGGAATGATGTCCATGCACAAAGTTTAATGGGATTTAGTCTCAAACATTAGTCATCCATTTCTGTCTGGTTTTGCTTTTTTGATAAAGGACAGGAAAAAAGAAAACATGATTAATTGGGTCCTTTTTAACTTACCTGATGCGTATAGTATTTCTTTAAGGGAAAGAAAAAGGCATTTTGAACCTATTTTTTCACCCAAACTATCAGCATACAGGAAGGGTTATAGCTGTTGTGCTGTTTTGCTTGACATGGTTGAAGGCTGGCGATGCTCACTAAACACCTCTACCTTTATAGGTGGAGTGCTTATGGACCTGTCTAAAGCCTTTGACTTTTTATCACCTTCCATTCCACTGAATAAGCTGAAAGCATATGGTTGTTCCCCCACGGCAATCTCCCTGCTCAGTAGCTACCTTAACAATTAACAACACATAGCAAAGAGTTATTATTCATTCCATCAATAGCTTATGGAAAGACATTATGAGAGCACCCCCCCCCCCCCCGATCAATATTAGCACCGCTTCTGTTCAATATGTTCCTAAATGATATCGTCTATATAATACAAGACTGTGAACTCCACAACTATGCAGATGACAATACTGTTTCGGCTGCACACCAAGATCTGAATTTTCTGAAATCATTACTTGAAATCAAGGCTGGTGAGGCTGGTGAGGCTGGTGATTGGTTTAATGACAATCAAATGCCTGCCAACATTGACAAATTCCAACCAATTTTTCTTGTCCCTGGCAAAAAAGAGTGCAATGCAGAAAGATTGACAGTAAATCAAATAAATATTACTTCGAAAAAATGTGTCAAATTACTGGGTGTTCACATTGCCAATAAGCTACATTTCAAGGAACACCTGAACAATCTTTGTCAGAAAGCTGGACGACATTTAAATTTTCTGAGAAGACTATCTAAATTATTAGACACAAAATCCAAGATCACAATTTTCCAATCTTTCATCATGTCAAATTTCAATTACTGTGCACCTGTTTGGCATCTCTGTAGTGCACATAATGCTGAAAAACTTGAAAAGATCCAAGAGAGAGCTTTGCGTTTGGTTTATCATGATAACAAATCCAGTTATGATCTTCACCTCAAAAAAGCTGATTGTCAGACCTTACATGTGACCAGAGTAAAACAAATTGCACTTAAAGATTTCAGGATTACTACAATTTTTTCCACTTCGTACCTGAAAAAATATTTGAATTTGCAGAGCTCTCAACATGGAACAAGAGGAAACAATCTCAATTTTGAAGTTGAATTTTAAAAAACTGTACATTTTTTATTATGGCAAAAGATCCTTCAGAAATATTGGCGCTTAAATCTGGAATGACCTCCGACCAGATCTTAAACGTTCCACCACTGTATCACAATTGAAGTCCCTACTGGATACTTGTTCTCGAACAAAATGTGGATGTTGGTGAAAGTGCTAAATAACTTTACTATGTGTAAGGCTTTTTTATGGTACGCAATGACTGGAACATGTTTTTTATTATTTATATGACTGATATTATTGTATGACTAATTTCAAGTACTGTACTTATACAGCTTTTATTGATATTTATTGTCGACAAATAGCCTCCCATAGGCTAATGTTTTATTGTATTACAACCACCATAAAATGAAGCTTTACTTACTTACTTACTTACTTACTTAGGGTTACATTTAACAGGTATGCAGTAGCTCATCTATGTATCATTTTTAAGAAATGTGAAATTCAGAATATTTTCGAACGACAGATATTCAATCCCTAAATAACACACACACACAAACACACACATACATATATATATACATATATATATATATATATATGTATATATATATATATATATATATATATATATATATATATATATATATATATATATATATATACGTGTGCTTGTAAATAGATAAAAGTACCTGTAAAGAAACAAGTGCTGAGTCACAGATTGTGATAATTTCGTAATTGCTAAAAATACGATTTCGCCCAAGTCTGCAGCTGATTAAAAACTTTGATGTGTGGTTAACAGAACTGAAACTACAATACATTTGTTGTGAAGAGCACTTGCACACACGTACATACACATAAACACACCACATTCACCCACACATATACCCTATTTTGAATAATACATCATACAGCAACGATACAATAATGTTTGTGAAGGTACGTACCAATGATAGGTCCACCAGCAATCATGCTGATTCCTAGGAAAAAAAATGTCAATCCAAACGACCCGAGGAGTCTGTCTACTCCAAAGGTGCTGGCCAGCATGGTTGGAATAAGTGGAACGTAGCCTCCAATCGCGAATCCATGTAAAGCAGAGACCATGATGAGAAACACATAGCTTTTGCTGACAGGAAACAGGAAACAGGTTACACCCATGAGTGCCAGACTCGTAGCAAACAACATGCTTACTCTGATAAATTTCAAATCGGCAATTAAACCAAACAGTACTCGTCCCACAAAGTCCGTTCCTCCATTGACTGAAATCAGTAGAGCTGCTTGCGTTTTGGTATAGCCAAGTTGTTCGGCGTGTGCAGCAATCGTGAGGAAGATGCTGGGGTATGTTGAGAATGTGAGTACAAAGACTAAAATGTATATCAGGAACACACGCTCTTTGAACAACTTGAAATCTGCATGAACCCATATACTCTTCTTGGTTGATTCATCAGATGAGGCATGCTGCCTACATAAACCAGAACATGAGCACAATTGGCTTTGGTCCCCATCCCCAGGGGCTGATGAAGGTCCATCCCGCATGCTGTTTCCCACAAGAGCGCCTTTCAAACCTGAATTTAGCGTTGGAAATACCGGAGACTCAGACTTTTGTAGTAAACCTAACACACTGACGCTAAGGAAAAGGCTGGTGACATTGAAAAACCTCTGGTCCACTTCAGTAATCGCAGACGATTTTGATTGTTGTTTCTGAATTTTTCTGCACATTTTTCTATAGTATTCAGGTGGCCGTAAGAGCGAACCACAGATACAAAGATGGAAGCTTAAAGACGCAAGAAGCAAAAATGCTCCAAAAAGACCATAGTGATTTAATATTATGCTAAATAAAGGAGGGATACTAATAGCGCCAAAACTGGAGCCAGTTGCAGCAAGGGCATTTGCTAGACCTCGTCGTATCTTGAAGTATTGGGAAACAGTCGTCGTACATGGGATGAAGCAGAAGCCGCTCCCAAGTCCTGGTATAAAAACAAGCATTATTGGAAAGCGTTGTTTGAAAATATTGCAAAAACTGTACCAATTTTACGGTTTTAAATACTTTATTGCATAAATGTGACATTTGGGGCTCACACTTTACATAGTCATTTAATTGATTAAATTTTATGGCTTAAAGGGATTTTATTGCCTTTTGTGGCATAAAGGGATCACAGTTTTGGAAAATGAAGTAGTGAGAAATGAAGAAAATAAAGCACATGTCATAGACTGGGCTTTCCAACTGGAGCATTGTAACAAAATTTGCTTTTCAAGATTGTTAGATTTCCTCCATAAAATGTGCTTCTTATGTGACTGAGGAGGGAAAATGCTACAAGGAAAGAATATTTTGCTTCAGAGATTTTCAGCTGGACAACACCAGCAGATAAAGTTTTATGTTAATAATATGATGATATATAAATTTCAAAACCAAGTCTGAGAAAGGAAATAATTTATGGTGCCTACATATTACAAGTACATCTTGAACAGATTGATACCGAAAGTGAGAGGCCCATGTCTATACAGTGACATGGCTGCTGGTGAAACGCCGGAGCCGAGTTACAGATTTTAATCGCCTTTCTATTATAACGAATCGATTATTATCTATCTCTGCCAGTCTATCAGATACAAGTAAATGGAAACAGTGCTGTCTCCTGGTTTTCACCTGGGACTTGGTAGGGCGTATTACTTTCCGAATGTTGTACTGACAATAAAATGACCTCTCATTCCGCAGTTTCTTAGTTATGTGGTAACGTCGTGAAATTCATACTCGATCATCTAAATTGGCTTCAGCTGTACAAATGAGGGCTAAATAAGTATGTTGCACAAGCGCGGTTGGAGAGGGGGCGGGCCTGCACCACCCTCCCCTAGGAGATGGGGTGAGACAGAGAGAGAGAGAGAGAGAGAGAGAGAGAGAGAAAGAGAGAGACAGAGAGAGAGAGAGAGAGAGAGAGAGAGAGAGAGAGAGAGAGAGAGAGAGAGAGAGAGAGAGAGAGAGAGAGAGAGAGCATCATGGGCTGGTACAAGCCTCGCATGCGGACCCATGGGGTTGACTGGTGAAAGGGTTGCCATGCGTACATACATGTACATGCAAGTTTTACTAGCCTTGTAGGTTGGCAGGTTATGTATGCCTATTTGCCCGTTATGGTATGTGAAATATTCCGAGAGCCCAACTTTCACTTTCCTATACGCTGAGGAAATGTCTTCGACATTTGTTGCATGACATTAGCTGATGCCCATGTTGGCCATAAAATGCACCATTTCAGGAGGGCAATTACAAGCGTTTTGGGTATGTGCATGTCCCCTGAAACCCTTAACACAGCTTCGCGGCTTCAAATTAGAGAGGTCAAATTGACCCATTTTGAATGTATTCACGATTCAATATGCGTTATGCAATTCCTCTGAAGTCAATATTTAGGTAAGATTTTCTTTGGGTCAATTAACTGAGAGGTTCAAATTTACTCTAGTAAGCGAACCATACAGAGAAATTGATGTGAGAAAATCCGTATTCCAAATGCAGGTATTTTCAAGTTATTTTGAAAACAGTAATGCGAATATATAGTCCTAGTGCTCCAACACCTTCCCCTAAAAAGTTACTACAACCAGTTGATCTTGACTTCAGCTTTTATACGTTTGGGGGTGCAACAACCACGCAATTTAAAGTTTCTATATAGAATGTATAATGACGTTAACACGATAGTGCGTCCATAATAATGTCCACAAAATACCGCAAATCCTAGCATTTATGTTTCCGTATTTGTAATATGGTTTGCAACACCTTGATATTAGACTCACCTGCCATGACACCGTACGTAAGATACATGTACTCTACTCGTGTGGCAAAAACAGTCAGTAGTATTCCACAGCCTGTCAGCACACCTCCGGTCATAACAAGGATTCGTCTGTCCATCCTCCCCATGAGAACTGAAACCACAGGTCCTCCAAAAGGCAAAAGTTAGCCAATGATCATCAATGCTCTACCTTTCAATGCTTCAAAAACTTAAAGTTGTCTTTTTATCAATCATTTTATTGCAGAAAATGTTTTGTTTCAAACATCAGTAATGTGTATTTGTGTATTTATGTAAAAGAATCACCTTCCCTTTCCCCTTATATTCATAAATGTTTATGTGAATTGGACCACCGAAACCAATTTTATTGTCAAGGTGGCTTATGGTGTTGTCATATTTCCTTTAATCTTCTCTGACATAATTTTTATCTTCCTCTCAATGACAAATGAACACAGCAGTGAGACCCATATGTGTGAATATCATAGTAAAAAATTATCACAACATTAGCGTCAGTTTTGTAACAAATTGCGTTGTTACTTTTGTAAGATATAGTGCGGGGCTCGCACCGTTATTCGTTACAAAAATCAACGCTAAGTGCTACATATAACTCTCAACACAACCATTTTTCAAATGGAAAAATGAAAAACAAACATTTTTATTTTACTTAAGAATAAAAGTCCTTTATTAAATTACAAAAGCGTATGCAACACTTCCATATGATTTGACTTTAAACTTTCATTAGTACGATTGATTTGTATCATCATACCTGGTGAGTAAGCTCTCCTGGTCGAAATGTCAAATACTCCAAACCACAGCTGTTCAGCAAATTGTGCCAATATACAAATTTTTGGTATTTGATTCAAAAAATTATAAGCTTCTGTGGGATATAACTATCATTTATGCTGTAGGTGAATATCGTTGATCTTCTAATATTAATGATAGATGATGGTAATTACTTCTCTATGGATATATAAAAGACAATTTTCATTTCGTCACTCTCACCAGAGCAAAGCAGAAACAGCATGTAGAGTGAAGTAACCCATGATGTGGCCCCGGCATTGGTCTGAAAGCGTTCCACAATTGTGGTGAAGAAGACTCCAAAGGATTTGAAAAGTCCACCTATGACAACTGCATTCATAATGAATGCACCTGAAAGTTCATATGATTAATATGGTAGTTAATGTTGGGGATGAAATTAGCAGCCTCTACAGGGGAATTCGAAATATGTATTAACCTCAAAACTAGGGATGGACCTATATTTGTATCGGACACATCAGGCCTTTTCAATATCGGATGTAGGATGGGATATAGGATCGAAAGGTCATTCGTTCCGTTTTGAAAACTGGTGTCAATGTATACTGAGAAAAGAATGAAATTCTATCTATTTATACAGAATTGTCAATTTCATACAAATTCCTGGCCCTTTGCGTACTGAACCCTATTGACGTATTTACACATTGATACTGTGAGTCATGATCATTTATCTTTTAAAGACATTTTGTTACATTTGACATATTGTATGTCTATTTTGCTCTGATATTTGTGTGAATTTGGCCTATAATCAATTTGTTAAAGTAGTGTTTTACATTGCCGTCAGTATCTAGTCTATATTTTAAATTCAATATCCAAACCAGATATTCTAAATTGGATGATTCTAGTATACTAAATATCGATATCTGATGAAACCTTACATATCAATTCAAGATTAATAATAGCACATTGAATTCAATGTCAGTTTCAGGCCTAGTCTTGGTGAGCCAGAACATATTTACATAATAATAAGGGCTTTGGAAGTGCATTTATGTATTCTAAAGAGGCCAGAATCTTTTTCCCGATAGTGCAAAACTTGGTCATCTGGTTTTGCATTACAATGAGAGCATTTCACTCAGAAAATGATGAGAATTAGACACATTACTTCTTTTCTATCATACTAAATTTTGCAAAGGATCAACATCGTTTTCACATTGGAGTTTTCATGAATAACATATTTTAAAAAACTACTGGTTTCCGAAACTAGTAAAATATATGCCACTATTTATTATCTTTAGTAATATATTTTCTGATAGTCCATCACTTGTTTCAAAATATAACAATTCTTTTGAATCAAGCGAATGTCAATTCAATACATCCACATTGAACAATACACTGGGAACAACAAAACAACATTTACAGTATGCAAAACCAATAATTTTATATGCTGTTAGGGATTGCAGAATATGATTTCCTGTCTTTTACCAGAGACAGCGGTGAACAATGAATGGATGAAGATACCTTTAACGAACTGTAAAAACTAGAACGTTTAGAGACTTCCACAATGGTTCACACAAAATTACGATTGGCATTGCAAGAAAAAATTTCCAGGGAATAGGAAAACATTCAAAATACCGTGCAGAGACTACACTTTTTTAGGACAACATTGCTAATGTAAGCGTACGACTACTTCTAACAGTATACATGCAAATATTAATACCTAACTTCTGTCTATGTTTGGTGCCATCATAAAGTATAACTAGTCTCATGATACTGTCTTGCTTATTCATTTCTTGCGATATGGCAGCAAAACACTTTACAAAGAATGAACTTGATATTGGGTCAAGGTCATTATTCTTCAAATTCGATACATTCTTAAAAACGATTTATAAAGTGTCGAGTTTTGTGATTCCAGCTTATCTTGTAATTCAGTTAAGGTCATTATCCTTCAAGCTATACAAAGCCTGTTGAAATGGTAATCAACTGCTATTCTGGCCCTAGGTTCTTAACATATATTGAGTGCAAGAAAATTCAGAGAGAATAAAAACCGATGACCTTGATATTCTGTGGAGATTATAGTCCTTCGAACCTGAGGTAGACTTTAGCCAGAGTGATAAACTATAAAAGCTTACTGAAGCTACCTGATCTGGCTCTCAAGGTTTTACGTGCCATAAATTAAGAAAAGTGATGAACTTAGAATTTGTATGACCGTTACTTACCTGGTTCTTGACAAATTAACCCAGGAACTACAAGCCCACCCTATATCTTATGATAAATACTCGCTGAGGACACACTACCACATCCATCATTTACCAGAATGCATTAGATTGAAATTATTCACTGATATAAATCGTTCTTGTCATCCTTTTTCATAGTCAAAATCACCACCCTCTTCCATAGGACACTCTCTAGAAATGCTTATTAAAGACACACACCCATGCCCATCGTCTATTACAGGCGAAGTACTCACTGGGGCTACAAACCAAAGACCATCCTTTATAAAAAATATATAATTACTCAGGACACACACTCAGGCCCATTTTCATTCATAGGCAAACTACTCACTAAGGACACACATCCAGGCCCATCCTTTATCATAAGGTACCCCATCTTCATCATCCGTTGGTTTCTTTGCTTCATGCTCATACTGTACACCTTCATCTTTCATTTCTTGTGCTGCCTTGTTTTCTCCATTTTCAGGTTGTGGTTTTCTTACTTCGGTCCCATGCGGTGACTCTGGCTCTTTATGTTCATGGGAAATATGGCCATGTACATCCCCAGATTCGGGACTGCATTTACCATGTTCCATTTTCTGGCTAAATGAACCACACCTGGCATATAAAAGAGCAAATGGGAAAAGATTATGGGCTCATACAGTGTTCAACTTGCCATGGCAGTGCATCGAGACAGTGATAAATATGGGGTTTTAGGTGGGAAGACCTGTACGTTTTGAAAAAAAATGTAGTTTAGGAAAAATATCTTAAAGGTTGAAAGGACCAGTTTAAATAAACAAGTTGCACTTTATGGGAAACTTCCTGTCTCAAGTTAGGAAATAAATTGGTTTTTAACATTGATTTGAAAAGCTGAATATTGATGTTTTCGTAAATCTGTAATCTTTGCCTTTTGCTGTATCTTATTTTACTGTTATTGTTGGGTTGGGATATATCAATGATGGTTATGTTTTCTGAATTATTATCATCGCTAGGATTTGGTATAAACGTTATCTTGGATAATAAATGGGATCTACGTTGCTTGTTTGTGAGATGTATAGCAAGATAGTTTACGTTGGGCTATGTTACATGTTGACAAGATGTATTTTTTTCAAAAATGGGCATATCTGATTATTCCATGAGCTAAACGTTACGATTTTGTAAGATGTATTGGGCCAAACTATGGGCTAATTAGCAATGTAACGAAGAGTCAAAACACGTTACACATTGGTCTGGTGTTTGCAACTATTTGGGTGTCATCTGCGTAAATACAAAATATACAGAGGGTGCTGGGAAGCATCACATGTTACAGGGACTTTTCTACATTTGAAATTTGCCTAGAGCCACACTGAATACGTGGTATGACTGTACACAGGTGCTGAACTAAAAGTTATTCAAATGGTATCAATGAGTGGTAATTCTCTGCTTTGCTCAGAATTTGCGTGAAAAAATCTGCCATTTATCTTTAAGGAATATTTAAGAAAGAAAGAAGCATTGACACAGTTCCTGTCTGATGTACCAACTTTTTCCGAAAGCAGTCATCATTACCAATGTCAATATCTATGTCATAATGTTGGAACACGTCTTCCAACTGAAATAGCCATGAAAAAAAATCTTGTTCTGCAAATGACAATTTGCATGTGTCCACAATGACTCAGTGCGACATTCCAGTAATCTTATCCAATTTTGGATAATACATTTTTTATCATCATCATCATCATCATCATCATCATCATCATCATCATCATCATCATCATCATCATCATCATCATTAGATTAGAAAAATGAATACACGGAAACAAGACCATAATGTTACACACAAAATTAAGAATACCATCAATACAAATAAACACGGACATTAATCTCATTGAGAAAAAGCATCAAAAACAAAATGGTCGTAGCATTGCATCGAAATTCAGATACTTTCTTCCCAGGTCCCCAAAAACAGCACAGTTGATAGTTTTCCAATGACCCCTAGTGCATATTTACAGACACTGGCACGTAAAGTGTGACGTGAAGCGGTTCATGTCTTCCTTTAGTGTATTAACTTGACTAACCTTGTCAGGTCAGACCAATATGTTAGAAAAACAAAATACATATTACATAACAAATTTCAAACCCAAAAAAATGACAGCAAAAAGATTCCAGAGTTACCAAAGCATCAACATTAATTTTCCATTTCAATGAGAAGAAACAAATTTCACTCCTGACTTGAGACAGGCAGTCACCCATAAAAGGCAACTAGTGGTTTTAAACCGGTCCTCTCAACCTTTGAAACATTCTTCCTTCACTACAGACTATAGTGTTCCCAAAATGTATAGGCCTAACCACTCAAAACCCAAAGTTTATCACTTCCGCCGAAAATAAAAAGAGACCTGGTAGGCCTATAACTTTTTGATTCTCCTGATTAGTCAGTAAAAATATCTAGTCCCCATATCTCTGCACCATATATACTAAAAGTTTTATCTACTGATCATATATTTTTGACACAAATATAATTTTGCATTAATTCTACTGCAACACTCTTTTTAATTTAAACATTGGTTTTTATGTGAAACATTCACATTTCGCATAGATTTTCAAGAATGCTTCACTCAAGATAGTGTGGAGTCGTGGACAGATTGTCATGTTTTTTGTTACAACAGGAATCAGGAAGATAGTCGTAGCACCATTTACCAATCATTTCAAGCTATTTAATACATGAAGCATTCCAGATATGCAGATTGTTTATGTGGCCATGCCGCGACACTCAACGCCAGACTGGCCGTGCATCAATGCTACCTTACCCGCTACGTCTAAGTTCTCAAGTCTGTGAGATTGTTTCCATATACATATCTATATATATCTAGTGATGAAGTCTTTTTGGTCTCAAGTCTATGAGATAATTACATATATATATATATATATATCTAGTGATGTGGTTTTTTGCTTTCCAACCACCTAGTGTGAAATGTGTACCTTTGTACATACTGCACCTTTTTGTTTGTACTTTTACATAATTCTGATTGCTCACAGTTTCATTGTGACAACTTCACCGATTCATTTCAGTTACTTTTTGATGTTTCTGAACTCAAACCTTACATCTCTTTCGTATACCAGCATATGAGTACCTTGCTTCGTATAATCGACTTATTTGACACACCTGCTATATTACGGTCGTAAGTTCATCAGTCAGTGACATTTTAAAAAACTTTGGTGGCGTGAATAGGAACAATCTGAACGAATTGTTACAAAACCCTGAAGATCTTGATAATGCAATTTCAATAGTATCTGAATCACCATATGTTGCCCTAACGAATGTGGCAGATTATCTTAAATCATTTAATGAACATTTCTCTGTACTAGGTATTAATATACAATGTCTCAGTGCCACATTTGACAAACTAAAAAGTCTAATTGACGAGTTAGCTATAACTAATGTTGTATTTAGTGCAATTTGTCTTCAGGAAACCTGGCTAGAAGGCGATAACCCCGACGTATCTATGTTTGAACTCGAAAATTACACTTCTATTTCGCTGAAAGCTACATGTAGTTCACACGGATGCCTATTAATATACCTACATAAGAACTTTCAATACAATACCCGAGACTTTTATTCCTCAACAACAAACTGGGAAGGTCAATTTATCGACATTTTCGGAGACGAACTCAAACAAAAGATTACCTTGTGTAACATTTATAGACCGCTGCGTGATAAAAATGATGATATTCAACAATTTATTAACGACTTGGCTCCTATTCTTGAAGCTCTATCACATGAGCGTTCCGATAAAATGATTTTAGGCGACTTTAATATAGATTTAATAAAAATTCACACAAGAAATAAATATTCGGAATTCCTGGACGTTATACAAAATAACGGATATGTGCCAAAATTAACCTTACCTACAAGATTTTCGGAGCGGAGAGCAACTCTGATAGATAACATTTTTTGTAATCTCTCCCACTGTAAAAAGACGTGTTTATCTGGCATAGTTTTTACGAACCTATCCGACCATCTACCATATTTCACATGCTTAGACCAAAAATTGGATCTTCATGGTCCGCCAAAATTCATCAGTATTCAGACCAAAGACGAACTATCAGTGCAAAATTTCATACAGGAACTAAGCAACACCAATATCATGGGAAAACTTAACCTTGACCTCAATCAAAACCCAAATTTAAATTACGATATATTAGAAAATATCATATGTACTGCTAAGACGAAACAGCTGCCTACTAAAACTGTCAAATTTAACAAACATAAGCACAAACGTTCGCCATGGATGACTAACGGTGTACTTAGATCAATTAAATATCGCGATACCCTATATAAACAACTAAAATGCACTAATCAAGATACCGTAGAATATATTAATCTTAAATTGAACCTCAAAGCATATAACAAAATTCTTGATAAAAACATCAGAGAACTGAAGCAAAATTTCTACCATGGTCAGTTTACCCGCTTTAAAAGCGACACAAAGAAAACATGGGATGTAATCCGATCGATTCTTAATTTAAAGAAAAACAAAAGAGATTTCCCCCCTCTTCTTTTAAGCTGATAACACAAAAATTACCAGTAAAGTTGAAATCGCTGAGCGTTTCAATACTTTCTTCACAAATATTGGCCCTACATTAGCTGCCAAAATCAACTCTGTCAGCCTACCACATTTCTCTACCTATCTCACTCAACAGTTCGTTGCAAATTTTTCTTTTTCTAATGTATCTGCCGAAGATATCTTAACGATTATTAATAACTTCAAACCCAAGTCAAGCGCTGGGCACGACAATCTCTCCATGAAATTACTCAAGAGTATAAATGGTATTATTTCCGATTCCTTTGCTTTGATCGTGAATCAGTCACTCAACACTGGAATATTCCCAGGTAAACTTAATATCGCTAAAGTCCTGCCTGTCTTTAAAAAAGACGACAAATCCCTACTTAATAATTATAGACCAATATCTCTCCATCCCGCGTTCTCTAAAATCATAGAAAAGACTGTCTATCAGCAGCTTTATTCATATTTCACTTCTCACGATCTGTTTTACAGAAGTCAGCATGGTTTTAAAAAACTACATTCCACTGAGACTGCTGCTCTGGAATTTATAGACAGAATATTTAATTTACTTGACTGTGGTGAAATACCTGTGAGCGTTTTCCTCGATTTATCAAAAGCGTTTGACACGCTAGATCACAACATTCTTTTCCACAAATTGAATTACTACGGGGTCAATGGTACGGCATTGCAATGGTTTAAAAGTTATTTAAGTGACAGATCGCAATATGTTCAGTTTGATGAAATCTGTTCCAAAACATTACCCATTCATACCGGCGTACCTCAAGGCTCAATTCTTGGACCACTTTTATTCATTATCTACGTTAATGACTTATGTTTGGCTTCCCCTAAATTCGAATCCATACTTTACGCGGACGACACCACTTTAATAAACTTTCTATGTGTCTTTAACACCGATGATAAAGATAATCTCAACAGTATCTCTGATACCATAAACCATGAACTGAAAAAAGTACATGACTGGCTCTCTGCAAACAAATTATCTTTAAACGTTTCTAAGACAAAATTTATGATTTTTCATTTCCCCCAGCGAAAATTAAACTTTGAGATAAATCTCCAAATCGCAAACACTCCTATAGGGAGAACAACCGTATTTGAATTTTTAGGATTAACAATTAATGAGAATCTCAATTGGAACAGTCATATCTCTAAAATTTCAACTAAACTGTCAAAAATCACTGGCATATTAAGTAGACTTTACACTTTTCTTCCCCGTCAGCAACTGATGCAAATCTATAATTCCCTCTTCTTACCTCACATCAACTACTGTTTACTTGCTTGGGGCTTTTCATCTGATCGCATCTTTTTGCTTCAAAAACGAGCCATTCGTCTCATATGTTCTGCCAATTTCCTAGCTCACACCGAGCCTTTATTTAAAGAACTAAATATATTAAAGATTAATGATATCATGCAAGCCAGAGCTCTGAAATTCTATTTCAGATATTGCAACTCCGAGTTGCCGCAATACTTTACAAATATCTTCACCACTCAGCCTGTTGTACATCCTTACACAACCAGATTCCGTGATGTTCCCCGTCAAGCAATTCCAGCTAGAAACTCTACTAAAAATCGTATTCGATACTATGTCCCAGATTTACTTAACAAAACGCCACCCGGTATCAAAAATAAAATTCACACGCACTCATATGATGGTTTCTCTAAATACATAAATTCGTACTTCTGTAATCAGTACTCTGAAATCTGTGTCATTCGAAATTGTTACGTATGCAACAACTGATTAATTAAATTTTTGACCATGTTTAATCTACAAAAGGTATTACTCACTAATTTTAACTTTGAGTCTTGACATTTTTAGATGTGGTGTACTTTCAGTTTGAATAATATTAGGTGGCCCCAATGATAGCGGATTGCATAAATCCTTAATTGGAGTCATCCTGACATATAATTTTATCACTATCTGTTATGTACTTACTGTTAAACTGTAATTTTATGTTTTGTCAATAATAACATGTACAAACTATAACCATATGTCTAATAAACTGTTTTGAATCTTGAATCAAGCATTTACTGAACAGGCAATAGATAGAGGTAAGCATGATACCTAAGAGGCCGGCGTCTTGCGTCACTCCGAGGGGCCCACTTACTGTAGATTGTCAATTGAGCACGTGTTGGCATCATTATCAACAAGACTTTTTTTTATATTGTACTCTCTGTGAGCTACTGGTCAAATGTTTTGACATGCTCGTCGTATCTTTTCCGCCATGCTTTACCGAGTGTAGATGGGCTTTATGATGCCATTAGACCATATGATAATGGGAATTTTAAAAGTTGGTAGCTCTTGTAACACACGTTTTTGTATGTATGTATGTATGTATGTACGTACGTATGTATGTATGTATGTATGTATGTATGTATGTATGTATGTATGTAGGTTTGTACGTAGGTATGACTGTATGTATGTATATATGTATGTATGTACCTTTTTTATTATTTATTTCTTTGATTTCTTCATACTCTTCTGGAGGTTATAAGCAATTTTAATATTCATTATATTCATTATAGATTATAAAAGAGTTTGTGAATGACATGTCCAACAAAGCTTCGACTGAACGAAAATGTACAAACATATGCAACCTTACCTTTGTGTTCCAAGGTCTGTGTGTTTCAGAATGTTGGTCCTTATATCTAAGAATTTTTCAAGATGCGTACCAGTATATAACAGTGTATTTTGTCCGTTCAACCCAGCAAGATAAAATTGGTTTCTCTTGGGTACCTCGCTTTCACCTGAAATACTTTGTGAACTATGTCTTTCGTATGTCACACTTTACCTAAATCACTGACCCGGTAACACGACCTGACTTACATTTTAATGGGATGAAGAGATTCACATCTAAAACCAGCCACTGATGCGCAAAGTTAAGTGCGTACGCATGAAAGTAAGAAAAAAAACTTTTTCACGACGGCAAAATGATTCGGGACCGTCAATTCCACCCCCCCCCCCCCAAAAAATCAAGTACTTGCAATCTCCCCGTAATAAACAAATACTCGATCTGCTGGAATGTAGGATATTGAAAATGAAGTCTTTAATTTTCTTTAATACATTTGCTTGTAAAAAGGGGGCTTAAATATCATGCCTGTGCATTTAACAAACATCTAGAGAAGCGAGTTTTTTAAATGCAGATATGAAATTTATTGTGATTAAAAAGGTATTGAATGATGCATTGCAGCACCTCTTTTCGGATATGAAAGTTTCGCCAATGTCAGTCTTAAGTGCACGGAGAGCTCACAAACAGGATGGACCCGCTTATCCCTCAGCAGATCAGACAGTAACTATATGCTGGCCGACTGGTCAATGGATATCATCATGGAAATAGTATGCAAAGGGGCCACCATGCACGATCTTTAGTTCTGGACCAACTGAGAGCATGAATATAATGTGTATGACACATTTCCTTGGGAAAAATATTATAATATAAAATAGATGTCAAATCATTTCAAGTAGTGCACAATGTACACAAAGGAGGCACACTGCATCAAACATCAGTTACTACTCCCATAGCCCGTGTTGTACACGCGGGGGTACAAAGCCATAATGCTACTTTATGCTGATAAAGATCCTTTATGTGTGTTTGGTTTATTACGGTTTCATGAAACATCTCCTACATTTCTTTAAATGAAAACCATGAAAGTGTGTACTTTTAACATCTCAAAAATATTTTACGCAAAGATATAATCATAACGCTTGGCAAACGTTAACATATATATATATATATATATAAGAGGACTTAAACATTATGGGCTCATGAAAGTGCACAGTTTAAGACCAGCAGGTCACAGATTAGAGTAGCAGTATTCAGCAAATTATGTTACATTAGGAGGGAAGTTGGGGTGATCCAGCTTCCACATACTAATAGTGCTAAGCTTTTTTTCTGCAGTAGCCTGCATAAGTTGTGGTTTATTGACATGGTTTCTGATGTATGTGCACATATTAGAAAGAAAATGACAAAATTTGTACAGTTACTCCAATATCATAAATACATAATTGTATTTACAAGAGCTCTGATTTTAAATTTGATGAGCATCCAATTATCAATCCAATTATCAGGCATAAGTGTTTTCAGGCAAGTATCTAATGGAAGTTCAATTTTTTTACCATGTCTCGTGTAATTATATGTGTAAGTTCAAATGTTTTGCCACCTATGTACACTAGTTTGGTAAAAGTTATAAAATCTGCAGTTCATAAGTGCTGTCATCCATATTTATGGATATAAATTGATTCATTTATGTGAGATTAATATGCTAATGAACTGAACAACTCACCAAGGTCGGCATGAATGATTTAAATGATTTACCCCAGTCAAATGACATACATACATATAAGTCTTCGTCTACCAAAAAGAAAGAAAGAAAGAAAGAAAGAAAGAAAGAAAGAAAGAAAGAAAGAAAAAAGGGAGGAGAAACAAAAACAAAACAAAAAAGAAATTCATATTTTACGTGAGATTTGTACAGCTCTACTGACAGAAACTGAGCACTTTTTCTTGTATGCCAAAAATCGCTTTCACATGATTTTGCATCAACAACTTTGCATGTGAATGGGGGCTATAGGCCTACAATGACAATGCTACAAAATAAAAAGTTTGAAAGAGAGGGTTACTAAGTTTCATATTGATTGGATTAGCATTATTTATTCATATCAGAATAGCATTGTTAATTTCTCATACACACATATGATTATCTGTGGGGCACCTGTGAGGTATCGCTAAATACAAAGGACCATGGAAGCTATCTATCTACCAAGCAGTCAGGAAAGGAGGCATGGCAGGTGCATTTGTTAAATGTCTTGCAGTGAATCTTGTCATTATGTATGTGGTGTGGTTCCACCAATAGGTGCGACATCTCTATGCACAATGATTTGTGACATAAATGTGATACTTCATGAATTTTTTGAATATTCATTATTATAAATATGTTAAAGGTGAATTACCACAATGTTTTCACAGTTTATACTGTTCATATTTTACAAGAGGCAGAGATGATAATGTTCTGCTTACCAGGGCCACCAACATATGCTGTGAAAAAACTATGAGATATTATGTCCCCTCCCTAATTAAAGCCCTTCCAGTCTGTATTACAAAGCAATTTGAAACACACAGTTACTCTGGTTTATCAAATTACATTAAAGGATATTCCATTAACGAGTATCAAGATCTATGTATTGTACCAAACTGTTTTGTATGTAACAACTATTTCTGGAATCATCTTTATAATCAATTTTTTCATGCTTTAGTTATAATCTTAACAAGCATATTGATGTAATATCTTGTAACATTTTAATATTTTGAAATTAAATAAGTAATCAGTTTGCCTTCAAGTAACCTCCTTTCTTGTGGTCCCAATGGTACCAGACTTTTGTTCTTAATTGGGGTCATCCAGACAAACATATTTGCCGTTTAAATTATAATATTAAAGCTGTTGGGTAACAGCCTTGTTACATACTGCATCATTAATTTGAATCTTTATTAGTCAAATAAACGTTTTTCTGACTCTTGCTCTGACGTGATGTACCTGGAATATTCTGTACAGAGTGAGAAGGTATTGCCAAGGAAATAAAAAGAATCCAGGTAACTGTTGATTTTCACAGACATACTACAAACAGAAACTGCTAAGAATCCTTGAAATAACAAATTATTATGAGAAATTCTATAGAATTTCAAAAGCCACTGAACCATTCACCAAAATAATTTAAAAGACAGGAGAAAATATATTTGATCATAAGACCGGTGCCAATTTGCCTATATATTTTGCACCTGTATATAGAATTATTGTTTGTGTATGCAATACCACTTAAAAACAATTGTAGACAGTAAAGAACCCAACCCATTAAATTAGCCCTTTTATCTCGTAGAAAATGTGGGTTTGCTTCAGGTACGTGCTGCTGGCTTTCCTTAAAACTAGGGATAAGAACACTGTATTTTCTATTAACCATGTCCTTGTGGGACCTCATATTACTGTTTTACAGATAAACAAGGAGCTAGCACAAAGTTCAGATGCATCTCAAAACGGACAAACCAACATTCAGCATGAACGTATCTAGGAAATGTTAAGGAATCATTTGGCAAGCGACTGGAGAGCATTAACACACCATCAGAATTGCTGCAATATCGCAGCAATACAATAGTGAGTAAGCCTTAAGAGTTCTGTGACACAGCCACAGAAACAGAGATTTACCTCTTCCTTAGTCATTTTATTTACATCCACATACATACATACATACATACATACATACATACATACACACAATTTTATATATATATATATATATATATATATATATATATATATATATATATATATATATATATATATATATATATATATATATATATATATACATATCTGTGTGTTTAGAGTCCATGTGTGTGAATACCTTTACCTCGATCCATTGAAGAATCTTGTTCATAGTTAGCGTTTATCTTTGCACTTTGTCTAATTCAGCAAAGAAACCCACTCATCCAGATGGTACTTCTGCTAGGGTAGATCTCGGGATCCACGACCGATCTATGTCAGAATGCCCAGAGTCCAGAACATCAGACGGTTTGGCAAGGCTGGGATCTGGATTGCCAGAAATACCTCCCACAGTCTCGTAATTAAACATATCTACATTTTGACGCTTGAAGATACTGTTTTCATAGAGTCACAAAACCAGCAACGGTTTCCATTTTTGGTGCGTGAGTACAAAGTATATTAACTAGGATTTCAGCTGCACACAGTGCATGCTATATTTATGGCAGCAATGATATCTTTAGCTTCATGTTACCACTACTTTCGGGAACAAAATCCCAATCCTGATGATAACACATTCTCTGGTTCAATTTAATAACTGTTCATGCGTAGAAGTAGTTTTTAAAATGCGGTAGTTTCATTCCTGAAGTAATTTTCCCATTTACCAAAGATAATGTTTTATCTATTAGGTTCTGCAGTGCCTGCTTGTTGCCCTTTGGGATATTAGAGCGCCAGCCCAAAGATTGGTCAGAGGAAATTGATGTTCATGCAGGTTTGATTATGGTTTCAAGTATACAGAAATGTTTCTTGCTATTTACCTGATATCAACACTGTATATTGTGGTGTATGTATGTGTGCCAATATTTGTTGAAAGTTTTGTGTGTGGCTTATCACTTAATCTTGTTCTTGTGTGTGGGTTTTCTGTGTGCAATATGAAAGCCAACCAAACGAGTTGTAAACGCTAGGAAGTTCTCGAATAGTAGGGTTCAAAGATTATTTTCAGAGTCAGTGCGAGACAAAATAGATGTTCATTCCTACGTCTCTCTACAAATACCCCTCCCCCCTTATGCTTACAGTGAACCGTACCTGGGAAAAGGAATAAAACATCAATTTTATACACTTTTGGTAGTGTTCGATGCAATGTTTTTTATAACTTGCTAACGTTTGTACTCAGCCAGAGTCCTACAGCCATCAGATGTTGTTTGTTTATATGTGTTAAGGATACCGATGATATTTTTGCTATCAATAGTCATGTTTTGGCTATTTATTCCAGATATCATTAATTTGGATGTCGAACCCGAGTGTTTATGTTTTTCGGTCATTCTTAAGTGTAGATCAGATACTTGTTCCGAACGTCAATCCATATGATAGAATCCATAAATGGGAATTTGCCTGTTTCTGCTACACTGTTTCTCAGAAGCTCATTCCCCCAGTGCCACTGTCCCTTTTCTGCCCCGTGGTAAAGGAAATGGCCTCTGGTCAGCAAGATGATACCTGATTGTTTATCTTGTTCATGTCCCCTTGGTTAAGTTATAAAAGCGACACCCAACGGTCAAAATGTGTCAATTATTGAACTTTTTTAGTGATGCTGTCAACATGGGTAGACCAAAATTTGGAATCGGGCATCTTTCAAAACCTCAGCTTCTTGCACAAGCTGTAGCACTTTCAATGCTGTTCACAGCTCGACAACAGTAGCCGAATCACTGGGTATGAGCATAAGAAGGATGCAGAAGTGGAAACAGAGGTATAGGCAAGGTTGTAACCTGCAGGACACACCTCGTTCTGGGCGCCCATATATGCTAAGCAACACAGCATAAGACCTGATCAGAAAGGCTATAGGAAAAAGGCATTAGTCATGCCGTCGCCTGAGTCGCAGCCTGCAGAACTTAGGCGAAAAAGTATCCAAAGATACAGATCATTGCCACCTGACTAAAACATTCGGTTTGCAAGCATATAAAAGACCAAATATATCACGCTTTACTATGTTACAGGAACAAAAGCGCCTTGTATTGCCAAGAAGTATAGCAATATGTCTTCAAAGTAATGGGAGAACTGAATATTATCAGATGAGTGTCCACTGTAGCACTTTCCCACACCAAGCAACCAAAATGACCTTGTTTATTCAGATAATCGTGAGCAGGAAGCGGGACACCTGTAGAAATGGCAAAGCAAAGTGCACATAGCATAGTGTGGGGAGCACTGTCAGCTTTCGGACTGACTGAACTCCTTTTTGCTACAGGATAAAACTCTGAATGCAAATGAGTATATACATAATATCCTTGAACCAGTGCTCCTACCTGCTTTGAAAAGAACAAAAAGATCTTTGCCAGTTTCATCGTGCAAGATGTTCAACCGCTGCTGAGAACAATATTTTCAATTCGTAGTGCTTGTTGGTTGATGCATGCATTATATGTATGGAAGTGAATGGGGATTACAATGGAAATCAATATTTTTGACTTCTCCAAAACCATCAAGTAGATTCACTTGAAACTTGCTGAGCATACACTTGAGTGAACTTCTACTAGGTTTGTTCAAAAGGTCACGGTCAAGTGAATTTTGGATTTTTAATTAATTTTGTTGATTTTTTTGGGCAAAATTAAAAAAAAATAATCTTCTCGGAAACCATACAGCTAATTGCTTCGAATTGCAAATCATACTTGTGGGGACCCCTAGATCTTAATTTGTTCAACAGGTGATGCTGCAATTGTACTGTACTTCTAGTAAGCTGACTAATCAGTCAGCTGAGGTTATGTTGTGGCTAGGCATCCACTGCTCTCCTCCGTCTGTCGGCGGCCAAAATTCACATTTTCGACTTCTTCGCCTTAAACTTGGTGGGAATGTACCTTGTGTGGATCTCTACCAAGTTTGTTCAAATGGTCATGGTCCAGTATTTTTCTTTTTTCTTTTTATGATTTTTTTGCCATTTTTTACCAAATCTTTAACAATCTTCTCCGAAACCGCCCAGCTTCGTTGTTTAGAGAGACTTCTAGCGACAATGAGACCTCAATTAAACAGGTGGAGCTGTGATTTTTCAGATATGTTTTATGTTAAAAAGTGTGTTTCACTATTTTTGACTTCTCCAAAACCGTCACTCAGATTATGTTCAAACTTGGTGGAAATGTTAATTGTAGAACGGCCAACCAAAGTTGTTTACAAGATGCGTTACTGTAAATGTTCGATTTTTAATGATTTTTTCAATTCGGTTACTTATGGGTTAATACATACATATTGATTACTATGTAAGTGAATGGGGATTACATTGCATGGTTGTTCACAACTTTGACTTCTCCAAAAGCACTGACCAAA
Source organism: Hermodice carunculata (assembly GCA_964020975.1). Taxonomy (NCBI): domain Eukaryota; kingdom Metazoa; phylum Annelida; class Polychaeta; order Eunicida; family Amphinomidae; genus Hermodice; species Hermodice carunculata. Next base: position 43,219,463 of record OZ026629.1, on the reverse strand, counting down.
TTCACATCAAACTTGATGGAGATGTGCCTTTGGTGGGTCTCTCCTACGTTGGTACAACTAGTTGTGATTTTATGATTTTTTTATTAATTTTCAATGAATTTTTTGGCCAAATCCTAAATAATCTTCTCCAAAACCACTTGGCCAATTGACTTAAAATTGCATAGGAACACTTTAGGGCAGTCTGGTGGAATTACACAGTACATGGGTGTTCTTGACTTTACTCTCAAGGTCACAAGGTCACGTAAGTGTATTTACATCTTCAGATGATAACTCTTTCAGCCTGGACTGGATTTTTTGCATGCTCAGGATTCTCGTTGAGGTCCACACTCAGATTGTACATGAGTGAGCATGACCTCATTCCCAAGGTCACAGGACAATTGACATGAAATTTACTGTTCACTAGATAACTTAAGATCTATTTTGAGTTAAGACCTTGAAAACGTTTGTCTGTGAAGGTCATGTAGGCAGTACATGATTGAACTTGACCTCATTTCTGAGATCACAGTGCAGTATAAATGAATTACTCTTCACTGTAACTTGAGAACTGCTGGAACTGGGACCTTGGTGTTGCACATGTAAGTGTTCTTCCATTTAGACTAGACTTACTCAGTAGATGGGGGACCTTGATCTAATCTGAAGTTCACAGAGCCACAAGTGTGATGCATCTCAAGGTCAGCTGAGCATGGGCTGTTCAAATTGCCCCCTTATTTGTGTGTGTGACTGTGCAGGCATACCCTGAGCTTTCATGATGATGTTACATGATATTCCATGAGAGACCATATTCTCCATATATGTATAAGACAAATTTAGAGCAGCCCATGTTAAACCAATTGGGGTGACATCTTTTTCCCAGCAGTATTATCATCATCGTCATCATCATCATCTAAGCATGAACGACAAGCAAGATGAGGCACGGTGACAGTTCTGACACTCCAGAGCATCTTGAACACTTGTACACAAAGGACTGCCCGTAGACTTGACACTGACATGTACTCCAGTCACACGTCGCAATGCAGCAAAGTTGCATAATCCAAGGTAAAACACAGGTGAGCTTCCCAGAGGTGGCACGTGGATCGGTGTGGCAGACAAACTTGAATGGCAACATGCAAGCACCCAAATGATAACCACTCATAAGACATAAGGTATCCCCCCCCCCAAGCTGAGCAAAGAGCAAGAGGTCCACGGGCCAAATCGAAAAAAAACACACACACACACATAAGTATAATAAATTGTAGCGACAAGCAGAGCCGGTGATATCATGGAAATATGAAGTCTTGAATTCTTTTGTCGCAAACCAAGTGGACTGGACTTACTATGGCTGTGAACCATTTTATTGATATATCTCATGTATCACACACATGGAGAAAGGAAAAGGTCAGATTCACCGAAACAGGTAGAAACATTTTAGAATACAGTTTAAAGACAACTTTTTATTAGGTTTCATTACAAAGACACTTTAACATTAAAATGAGAACATTAATTCATACATATTTTTTAACAGTTGTTAAATTCAAATTATCACATTCCGTACTTCTTACAATTGACGAGATATAATGGCTGCAATTGTTTTATATAAATTGGTATATTTCTATATTTCTAAGAATTTTTTATATCGCATAGATAGTCATTTTAACCTTATATTGGACAATTAAGGTCAATCAAGAATCTAAGTCAAATGGTTTTTTCCACGTGGCGCAAAAAGGTATTAAACTAATAAAGTTGAAATAATTATGCATTTTTACTTACATACATTATGGGGAAGCCAACCATTTTCAAGACGGTTTAGGGAAGCAATTTAAACGTACAAACTTCATAAGCCGCATGTATCTCGCTGGCGGGAGGGGGGGAGAGATATGCAACCAATATTGTAAAGTGCTGCTTTCCCCTTCGAAAGTCGAAGCATAAATGCCGCGAAGAACAAATCAAACAAGTCACTCAACCACATAATTAATTACTATTGCTCCATGCTGACTGGCTTATCAAATGTAGCGTAAAAATGCAAACATGCAGTTGGCACATATACACGTGGCAGGGCACTACTATGATTTCGGAGCCACCCACCCCCCCAAAAAAAATTATGTGGATAAAAATCCCTTAGAAATACAGGAAACATGACCTACTCCCTGACAGCCGAACGTAAACGACAATGCGAAATAGATTTACACATATATGAAATGGAAGTACAGTTGTACATATGTGTTAAACTATTTCATATGTGTGCACATTTTTTCACATATGTATAAAAATCATATATATATAAAATGGTCATTTATTATACATATGTGAAAATGATTTAGACGTACTTGCCAGCATTACTTCACTATGTATGAACATGTGATTCGCCCTCTGTTTATAAAATTCTTCATGGAGAAAATACCAGTCACACTAAAACGACACAAATAGGCTGATAATTTCATGTTTTAGACTAGCTGAAAACAGTGGGCTATTTGCAGGTAAACGGCTCCCAAGGTAAGGTGGGAGTACAAGAAAACCAAGGACTATTTAGTGTGGTAACCTTTACCTGATTGGCCGCACTGGTATATTCATACCTTTCTTATGCAAATGACAATGAATGTTCATACAATGATGCATGTCCAATTCTGAACCACACAGTGGTAATACTGTAAAATAAAATTCAGCTAACTGGTATACTTTTTGAAATAGTACACTTTTTCTATGCACTATCACAATGGATACCCAATGCAATTTTAGGTGGTTTGATATGACACTGCCAATCACTACAAATGATTAGTTTTTCTTCAAAGATTCGATTTCATCTCAATCTGTTCTTTTGGGTTACATTATTATTATCTGTATGTAAAAAAATAATAAAGTTTGCCAGAAAAAAAATGGTCAGTGAAGCTACACTGACTTTGTTACCACCCCATCCCCTAAAAATGATGGCTGCCAGGTAGTACATACTGCCTCAATGCCACTCTAATAAAATTTAAATTATTGAGGATACACACTTGTCATTACACACATCTGTCCGCCTTATTGCCACCACAAAGTAGTTACAAGGCCATCATGATAACATTGCAATCTTGCCTAATGTTCATCTACAAATATCACGTAGTTGGGGCTATTTCAGTTGTTTTAAAATATGCATGCATTTAAGTCATATTTCAAAATATTTTCCTTTTGAAATCATTCGTCCCTTTTCAACCTTCTTTGAAAATGAAAAATGTAAACCGAATATCAATTTGAAAGTCACTCTTTTTCAATTTTTTTCTTTAAAAATATGCTAAACTCCATGGGGTTTTTTGTGAATACATGAAATTCCAGCAATGTATCCTTCATTTTGTAAAACACTGACACAATTTAATTGTTTTATTTTACATAAACAAATAAAGAGAGCCATATCAAATGATTTGACATGACAAATTCAAGTAATAAGGTAATGTTTACAGGAAAGGAATTGACATGAAGGTGAACTTCCTCAAATTTCATTTGTCAGCATCAGTTTTAATTCAGGGACGAAACTACCATAATTATATTTAATGTATATTTTTATATTAGCATAAAGGCGCATATTATTTCTTGCATCACCTGTTAAAATAAAGTATGCAGTCGGTGTTGTGCAGTCACCTTTCATTAAAAACATGCAAGATGAAAAAGGCGAGTTTTTATATAGAATCTAAAGTTATTCCAGTGTTTACCTGGCATTTATAAACAGGAAACACAAGCTCTGAGCACCGCTTGCCGGCATTACGTCACTGTGTATGAAAACGTGATTCGCACTCTGTTTATAAATTTCATCATGGAAAAAATATCTGTTAAACCAAACCAAACAAATATGTTGGTAATTCCATGCAATAGTCTAGCTGAAACAGTGCACTAATTACAGATAAATGGCTCCCAAAGGTGGAAGCAAAAGAGAACCAAGAGCTATATAGTGCGGTAACCTTCACCTGATTTGCCGCGATGGTGAATTCATACTTGCAGCAGAGCTTTCTGCCTTCAGGAAGATGAGACAGTCGCGATATCACTTATTGTCGCCATATCGCCTTTTCATTTTCCCTTGCGTTTTGCTTAGATACCAGCAAAGTGGCTGAAAGATTATTTTATGATAAACAAAGGGCCTTTTGGTCATAATAATGTGTTTGATATTGGGCGGTGAACTTAATTTTTGATCATAGCAGTCGTGTTAAGCAATAAAAGATCCGTTTCATAATAGGCCGTATTGAGCGCGTGGGACGGCTAGGGAGCATCCATTGTAGCGAATCTTTTATTTAATCAATTAATCACAACTGTACACAGGTGAATAAAAGTTTGATTACACGAGTTTATAAAATTAGTTCTCATATGTGTAAATCTCTTCTACATATGTCACAATCTTACAATGTGAAACAGGTTCACACACATGAGCAATTATAATTTCATTTCTTATATGTGCATAATTTTTGTACATATGTGCAAAAGAATTTCACATATGTGTAAATCTTTTTCACATATGTTAAATAGTTATGTATTTTACATATGTGAAAAAGATTTTGACATATGTAAAAAACCTCATACATGTGAAACGGTTAAAATTTACTCATTTGTGAAACAGGTTTACACATATGTGTGATTATCATTTTATTTCGCAAATGTGTAACACTTTTGTACATTTGTAAAAAAAGAATTTCACATATATTTAAATATTTTTACACATGTAATATAATAATTTATTTTTCAAATGTGAAAAAGATTTATGCATTTGAAACAAATTATACTTCTGTGAAATAGGTTTACACATATGTACAATAAAGTCTTCCTTTCACATATGTGTAAAATTATTTCACATATGGGAAAAAGAATTTTACACATGTATAAATCTTTTTCACATGTGACACAAATTATTATTTCACAGATATGAAATAGATTTACATATATGAGGAACATATTTACGAATCTATGAAACAGTTTTACACACATGCACAATTTGTTTTGTTATTCCACAAATGTGTTAAACTGTTTCACGTATGTGTAAATCGTCTTTATATAAATGATTTTTTCACATGTGAAAAGATTTTAAACATGTGTGCAATTTTTGCACATATGTTAAATAGTTTTACACATATCTGAAAGATATAATTGTACATATATGTAACATTATTTAAGATATGTGTCAATCTATTGCACATATGTGAAACATATAATTGCACATATATGTAAAATTATTGAAGATATGGGTTTAATTGGTTAAATTTATTGTACATACGTGAAATTCTTCCACTTTAAATTGATTAGAAATATGTGATAAAGATCTTCAGATATGTGTGAATATGGAACAAATACTAAACCTGCTTGCCATAGACATTTGCGTAACGTTCCAAATAAATGGATTTCTGCTGTTGATCTTCCCATTATGTTTTTGGGGAGAAAGGTGGCCGTTAAATATGGCAATCATATTTTTATAAACTTCCACTTTAATTTTGATGGACAGGTTTTCATGAGGATATGAAAATGTGTAATAGCTGAAGTAGTGATTTCATCTCGCGAGACTCTATTTGAGCAGGTAACTGTCACTGCGGAAAGCACGATAAAGTCTGCAGTATGTGCTGAGAGTTACACGCTGTTTTGCCTTTTCTTGTGTATAATTATCAGGCAAAAAGACGTGACCTTCTTTCGCACATCTACAGCAACTGTCTGTGTAACACACGTGGGAACACAAGGTGTTTTGACAAGGCGTGAAGGTGTAACTTTAACATAGGCCAATAGTAGCATTGTGTTTTTATAATTTTGTCAAATACATAGCTATATGCTTATCTGTCAGAGGTATACATACCGGTCGTATCCTTACGTATGAAAGGAATACAATTGTAAGGGACTCAAATGCTATACAATACTAAATCGACTTGAAAATGACAAACGGGGCGATGTATCTGACCCGTTCAACCCGTCTATTTCTATAGGCATTGCTAAAAATATTTAAGTTTTAGTTGGGTGAAAATGTGTATATAAATCTACTTTGCGCTTTATGGTATGTCAACCGTTACGTCCATGATGTAGTTTCTTCATTTTGAAGGGAAATTCTCACTATTCATTATGAATAGGTGAAGGTGTGAAGCTCCATTTTGCCTCATAATTTTGTTAAAATTGTAATCCCGAGCACTGAAGTGTCCCGGTCAAAATAACAGACTTGACACCATATACTTACTACACTTTTTTTTCCTCGTACAGTACAGTACATTTAATTCTTCTCGAAACCTTTTAATGTCGATTTTATGGTGGACCTGCGTGTGCATAAAGATGGACCAAACTATTGGTTTCAGTAAGTTGATCTAGTGCCGAACTTCATTATACAAACAGGTTCTAGAGTGCAGCATCGTCCATGTAATTAACACACACGCAATCCAATCTCATTACACGTTATCCAGTTCTGTCATTGTGCGATCTTAACCTATGCTTCATTAAAATACCCTCATCACACTGGACGCATAAATTTTAAGAATCGAGACATCGACCGACAAATTACCTAAATTCTCGGCAGAATCAGCTGTCAGATTTGTATAAGTTTGGAGACAGATATGCTTCTACTTTACATGTCCATTTACGCTTGGGCAGCAGTCAGTTGAACTCCCATCTTGTTAAAATTGGGGAGAAAGAGTCCTAAGTGCAAGTGTAGCGCATCTTGCGAAGATGTGTGGCACTATTTTTTGTCGTGCCCACTATATATTGTGGTGCGTTCAGAACTTCATATAATTGTCTCAAAATATGCTCCTTTTTCATTACTAACAGTTTTATTCGAATCTCCGGATTGTAGGCTTTCAGGAAATTTTCATTTTTTTTCGGCGGTTCAAGGTTATATAATTATGTCTTCTCGTTTTTTGCCAAAAGGTATTTGTTAAGATAATGTAAGTTTTAAAAACATACATGAGTATTTTTAGTTGCAATTTTAATGAATACAAACTACTCGAAACAAACTTTCGAAGTATGCCACTACATCTGTGTTTTGTCCGCTGTGAACGTCTCCTGTATCTTGTTCCTGTCGCATGACTGGACAACTTTTAACGTTGCCCGTTCATGTAACATGCGGTTATTACGCAACGTACTGTTCATATGTCGTTCCCTTTTCCTCAAGAGGGATTAACATAGGACATTGCCCTTTTCCCAATTGCTGCATTTTATTTGATGTACAAAATTATTGTTTGCCATTATAAAAAATACGTTTAAACCAACCGACAAATGAATGTATAGACGGGTCACCAGCAGGAAACCTTCCAGCATGTTTCGCAGCCTACATTTCACCATTATGGTAAGTACTTTCGTCGTGATTGCTTCAGCCCTAGGGTTCTCCGTGCGAGCCTTAAAGCATGGACATATTTTAATTGTGACTTTGATACCACAGTATAACTTCTACCCACGTTTCCATCTAAGACCATCGGAAGTACAGTTGACACTCCAATTAAGATCATGTGTTTAAAGGGAACATTTATATATCAAGACCACTTATGTACACACCTTTTTGTCCATCCATCCATATTAAGAAAGACCACACATTTTCAGTCCCTTAGGTGCTCTTGATAGGAAGATTCCACTCTATGTATTTTCTGAATGAGAACTTCCAACCATATAAATATTTTGGTGCTGAAATTCAACTTTTGTGTAATTGTCATTGAATAAAACACGTAAAAGGCAAAAGAAAACCGAAAATAGTATCTCTAGCAGAAAGATAAACAAGAGGACTGTTATAGTCCTGTATCTCAGCTGAATGCATAAATTGCCCTGTTACCTTTGGAAAGAGATCATGGTTATTTTTCTTTAAAGCTATCATCATGTGCGCATTTCTATGTTCTGGGTCAAAAGTTCTCAAGTGACCACTCAAACAACGACTCACCAGTTCACAAGTTTTCTCATATATTTGCACTCATATGATCTTGATACAGGTACCAAATTCAGTTATGCAATGCTGTGCGTTGCACCCGATGTAATCATTGTTGTAATTTCTTCTTTGGAATAAATGAATGAGCTTTTGGTCAATGATCTGGGTCAGCATTACCTACTGTGTCAAATGGAATGGGAGGGGGACCACACTTATGAGTGTTTACTATCACTTCACGCGTTCCAGTGCAGATCAGTTCAAGAGGCTGCTTCGCATCTTTGAATACCCATTTTTCGAATGTATTTGGCCAAAATGTTGTCTTTTCGCTTTTTTACAGAGGATAAATAGAGTCTCAAATCTCGTGCCTGTGTCACGATCGACTGATATGACTCCCTGGTTCTTTCATCCATGACTCAGCACGCGGCTTTGTCGTGAATATGCTCAGGAATACTCAGTTCGTGACATCTGTCGCACGAGACACGGTGCTCTTCAGAGATTCTATATGGCTCAAAATCACTAAAGTGACTGAAGTAGTCATGCAACCCTCGGAACTGGATCAAAATCAGCCTTGTGTGTCTAATTGTACGGGACCATTAAGTATTAAGTAACATATTAACATTGGAAATGATATATTTATCCTATAAATTTGGCATGTCTTATTTACTTATATTTTGAGATATGAATTTTTTTTATCTTTCAACACATTTTCGGCCCATACTGCCCGTCAAAATACAGATGGGGCCAACAGTAAACAGTATAATATGGAACTAACATTTTGACCTCCTACACAATATTCGCTAGATTTCACAAGGATCCATCAAACACTAAGGATGTTGGAGTTTTCACGTTTTGACGCATTATATTACATAATGCTGTAGGTGGCGCCGCCAATATATGGAACTCCCCCTAGATTTTTATACACTTGATAATGTCTGAAAGTTATATGAGACGATTTTAAAACTGTGACTGTATTGCACTTACAAACAAACGTTTAAAGACCCAACCCACCCACCCACCCACCCCCACCCCCCACCCCCGCCCCAATCATTTTTGGTACAGACCCGCCATAGGTAGATCCGCAACAAATTTGAATTGGATCTGGCCAACGGTTTTGGAGAAGCTGACAAAGTGAAGTTTGACACAGCGACAGGACGACAAGCTCAACGGACTGAGATAAAAACAGTTGGGGCCTTGACATGATCGAAAAGAAAAATGATTATAATTTTATTACTTCATTATTCATAGGGCATAATTTTACTCTTCCTCTCAAGCAATACTTATGTTTAACTTAACACCCTGTGCTTGTAGTTGTATGCATGAGCTAATCCAAACTGTCACATTTCAACGGAACATGAACACAGTGCAAACAGGAGAGAAATTTCTGAACAAATGTCACCGGAGTTCATGACAGATTTTCTCGAAAACGTCCCTGTGTAGAAGGTCACCGGCGTTTAAAATCACTAGAAAACCTTGAAGCAGCAGGGACACAAGCCAATTTACTTATGCGCGAGGCAGTCTGCTGTAGCAGTAAAACAGCATACCAGTGCAACAAATAAACAACTATTAAAGTTTTTCTGCTGAGAAAATAGGCATGTCATTTACCACAAAAAATACTGGATGTTGGCTTTACAGCAGCTTATCTTTATGTATCTGAAAGTTAGGTAGATATCAATCTGATATATGTATGCAGACCTATGAATCTTAACGTTAGGTAGACATCAATCTGATATATGTGTAGACCTATCACCATGCCATCAATTCTCTTCAAGCTTTAAAACTACCTACAGATAATAATGTATGTTTGAAAGAGCTGGGATGCCTTTCACTGAAAGACTTGGAAATGCATTGACTCTTTGCGAGCTGACTTGTGTCAAAAAGTAAACAAACCTGCGCAATTACCCCCTACCTGCAACGACCTACATTGGAATATACGGAGATTCGTGTTTCAAGTTAAGGTGCGGCGTCAATCAAATGTAGCCAAGCCCTACCTTCCAGATCCACTAAAACCAACGCCGGCACCTGAGTGAAAATGATCATGTGATGCCAATGTTGAAAAAAGCCAATGCCCAACGTGTGTCATGAGATCCTTATGCGTGATTGCAAGACTGGTCGTACAAACAGGTGCACTTATAAGAAAACAGGCTTCGATGAACCAGGGGTGTGCATTTTTGCAGCGTTGCTTCAACCCTTTTAACCCGAGTGTTTCGGTCGACAGTGATTTGTCTGACTCAGACAAGTAGCTCAATATGCAGAAGCACCCATAACACTAATTTATGTAATAGGGAATGAAATATTTTTCACCCACCTGCAAATTAAGCCAACTGCTTGAACCTTTCATGAAATGTGTTCACATGAATATAGGACGTCATCAAGCTCAATTGTTTGTTTGCATTTTGGCTTTTTCATGTGTGTGTGTGGCCTTATAAAATTGTGCCCACGCCCCATTTATGATCAGTCATGGAACACTGTGCCCCATATTGCTTAAGTCTGCTAAGGCCTCATCTTACCAATATTCCATATTGCGGGGTAAAGGCTGATATATCGCCCTATAAAATAGGACCTCTTGATTCATTTCCCAGACATTGTATATCAGCGCAAAGAGGAGACATGACTGCAACCTTTAATGTATTTATTATTTGCACATAGCACGCATGTCGCGCAAAATAAGCAAACGTTTCTACAAAGCTAATTTTGATTAGCTCGGCTCATGTGTAGCAAGCTACAACCGGACTCAATAAATTGCCAGTCACATAATCCAAACCTTAAGCATGACTGTTGCATTTTATAAAGACGGCAGAGTAAACAGACTGACTGTATGGCGGAACTGAATCTTGCATTTGATTCTGACTTCCACATTTGATACAAACTGCAAGTTTTGTTTCTCAAGTTTGATAATGCGTACGATACGAAAAGTCCACAAAATGGTCTGCATATTTGAATGCTTTTCTGAAATAAATCAAACTGCTGAACACTTAAGGAGAAATTTCGGCCCATTCATGTATCAAGCTGTATCAACCATTTGTTGCCGGACTGGTCCTAGAGAAGGTCTACAGAGATGTGACTGAAAAGTGAAAAATATATTTTTTTAGTTTCCTGTGAAAGTCGATCCGTCCTCGCGATTGGCGGTAGCCAGCGGCGGACGGCGGCGGCGCAATCGCCGCCCTCCGCCAATGTTTTATCTTCCAGTTGCCAAGGCGGCGATCTTCGTCAATCAGCGGCGCTTGGCGGCGAGGTAAATCATTGCCACTAAACGCCGCCAAATGTCGTCCAAAGCTGCCTAGCGCCACAGACGAGACTGAAAAGTTCCTCTACATAGACTGGGGAGCATTTAGCGAGGTTCCACAACCTACTTTTAATATTACAGGACTATACTTGTTTACTTTGACATGTGATGAAGCTTTCAAGGCTGCAACACACTACATTTAAGCATACAGGACGGATTGGCCAGGACATAGACAAGTATTATAATATGCATATATATTATTATATTATATAGTTAACTTCAAATAACGTTAACTTTTCCCTCTCTATTCCTGTCCCTGTTCCACCATCCCCTCAAAGCCTTGCTTTCCCTATATATTGTCATTGTTTTACCTGTTGCCACTTTTATATGATACTGCTTTCAAAAAACATGAAGCAACTCATATGGCACAGTTTGTTGTTTTGTGTTCTGTCTCTTTTTGGGGGGGGGTGAGGGATTCTCGTGGTGATTTTGTAACAGTGGTTTCCTTTATTCTGCATTCTCAGATTCAGTTTGTATTTTTTTTTTAATTAAAATTCATTTCATTGTGATGCATGGTATAATTGTATGTGCTTTATGTTTTTGTGTGTGCGTGTCTGTGTCTGTGTGTGTGCGTGTGGGGATGGTCAATAGGGTGTGCTGTGTAACATTGTTGTAAATGGTGCAACACTGATAAAAATCATTCACGACATTGTCTTACTCAGTAAGTTATCTACATACCAATCCTGGTGCTGGGATTTATTACTGTTGCTAGAAGAAAGCACACACCATGGAGCTTTGTCAGATCCTAGGCCAGGGGCAGCCATTAGAAAGTCACCATATAAAAATAAAAATAGAATAGTGGAGAGATAAGTAAACATGAACAGCTATAAGGAAGACTTTGATTATGGCGCTTTGGATGGTTCAATGAAAAAAGAATCTTTAAGTGTAGATAGTAAAGTTTTTCAGAAACTTGGAATAATATCATACATATTATGACCAGCTGACCGAAACCCCGATATTTTGTAATAATCCAGTACTATACGTTTTTCTATCAATAATATGTATCCTCAACAGATAAACGCAGTATGCTGTTATCTGGTAAAATATAGTGTAATACAAACCAGTGATCACTTAACGAATTAAGAGCGAACCATATTATGGTCGCACAAAGCACTGGCAACGAAAACTAAACAGACGTAAGTTAAAAATAAAAACTGATCACAGAATTCTTTATCGGGGTGGGTCAGATTGCATTGGAAGATTAGCTGATTATGTGTTTCAACAGATGTTTGGGTTCCAAACAAGCCCAGGAAGAATATTTCTAAAGAGGTCACCCAAGGAACTGAAGGGAATGTGTCTTGATAGGGAAGTGGTCTGAATACAGAATGGGAAATGACAGACATAAGCAATTCAGTATAAATGGGACTGTATGTACCTGTGTGTACTCTAACTGGGGCCCATGATTTTCTTTTGGAAGGTGGGGTTTTTTTGGGGGGGGTCCATATTGTCACATACTCGCTCACACGTTTCAGTTCTTATGTAGAGGTGGCTAATTTGTCAGTCAGCTGAGGTTATGAAATAGATGGTCGTCCGACGTCCGTCAATCTGCCGCCATCCAAAATTCATATTTGTGGTGACTGAAGGCTCCGAAACATGCCTAATAGTTTCCCGCTGATGACCCGTTTACACAATCATTCATTTGGCTGTTGAAGCCTTATGTATCATAAAGAACGTTTCCTCGGATATGCTAATAGCGGTTGAATAAAGTAAAGGTTTAGACATAGTCAGTGACTTAATGGTAGTAGTAATGGTGGTAGTAGTAGTTGTTGTTGTTGTTGTTGTTGTTGTTGTTGTTGTTGTTGTTGTTTAGAACAGCACAGAGGATGTTGCACTTGTTTGTATAAATTTCGACGTTTCTAGAACCACAGGCATATCCTCTTTAGACGCCCCAGTGATTTAGTATTTTTTAATGATTGTTCATTGACAAAATTTTCAAAAATCTCTTTTAATCAGCTTGGAAAAGTACTCCGTAAATACATAGGAACAATTCCGGGCACCCCTATACTTCTTTTCAACCGGGTAAACTGCATGTTTCTATTTTTAACAAACCTATCACTTGGATTATGCTGAAATTTGAAGACGGATGAAACATTTTTCCACAAGACGTTGTTGCTCTGGAGACCTGATTTTAATCTCGTTTCATTTAAGACACATATATACTATTCTTTTCTCTCCCCACTCCATTATTTTGGTTGATGGCTTCTTTAAAATATGTATTGCTTTTATCTAGTCCATCAATGCACTGCAGGTGTAACCCAAGAGTATTTAGTCCAATGAAAATGTAGATATATATCTTCATAGGGGGTAATATTATTGATAGAAATTAATTTGGGTCCATCATTCTGGATTTTGCCAAAAAGCACCAGAAACAGAGTACATAAGCCCTATAGGTTTTCCAGACTTGACCAGTTATTGAACCTGAATATTTGGGTCGTAAATGAACAGCTGTTACATTTATGGTCCTCGGCTACCTGTGAAGCAACTTTCTAAAATAAAATTTGAAGACATATATACTTTGCAGGTAAGTTCATGGAAAATTGAGCATCGTTTTGTCATACTTATTCATTTTCATCATAACCTCTGTTTACAAACGATTCATCATTGTTACTGAGCTTCGACTTGGCAACAAAAAAAGACTCTTTATTTAGTGTCACAGCACCACTGGAACAAACCCCCTATTCTTTATCCAAGGACGAGAACTCATCCAAAGTTTTCGCCAAGAAAATGCAATTTTTTTATTGCCATGCGTACATGTATATAACGTCTGATCATGGTGCCCCACATCCAATGTTTCGCGGCACTGCTGTTTGTCCTTCCTGCCCCTCTTGCACTTTGGAAGTATGATGATCAACTCAAGTAGCATGATCATGGCACCAAGGACCCACAGACCTCCCGAGATGAAGAAGTCAGCGTGCCATGTTCCAGTTATGTCCCTCAGAAATCCTGAAATAGGATGCAGCGATTCGTCATTGTGCTATACATTACAATTGCAATAACACTTAGAAGTATATGAGCATTTTCAGTAGTTGTCTGCCGGCATGACATGGGCAGGCAGTGGTTAACCGTCACGATACTTGTCAAAACTCACTTGCCAAATGCCAGAGTCCATCACAAAGATTTTTTTGTGTTTTGCTAATCATGGAAATCCACAACTCACTGCAGACACTATCCATATGCCGCCAAATGTTGTTATCAGTATGACATCCAAAGTTATTTCAGTATGAAAAATAGACAAATACTATTATCAATGGAAATATTTCATTTCTGAAGCTATATTAGTGTACATGTGTACATGATGGAATCACTTATATATGTGATAAATTTAAGATATGATTGGTGCCTGCTCAATCGGTATGCTAATTTTAGACTTGCTTTGACTTATTATTAGTTTAAACATATTTATTTCGAAACTGGATTGCCCAATAGTACAATATACTAATCAGGGGGTTCTCCATTAATGCTGGGACAAGTACCAACCCGAATCATGAATAGCTCTAATATAACATTCGCAGATGTATTGAAGTAAACAAATACTCATCATGGTAAGAAGTATACCCAGGCAATAACAAGGGGATGGTAAGCAGGATTTAAGGTTGGTGTCCAAACCGATTTGCCAATGTCAGTTTCTGGATAGGCACTGAAAGTTGGCAATAAGATTACCGGACAGTGTTGGGGTTGTAGGAGTGCACTATACTGATTCGAGGAAAATATTTTCCATGAAAGTGCCCATGTGCCATTGGTTCCTTACTATGGAATATATATTATCACATCCACAAAAAAGCTATCGAAAAAGAAACTGCAACACATAGAGCAAAAGAGGATATTTTGGTGGATGTGTCATCCGTAGACTTCGTAAGGGGACAGTATGTGTGAAGCAAGTCACAGTGTGATATTGAAAGACATTAATTTTCCAAGAGATTTTGTTTTTCTTTCACAACCGAGTGATCTGCATGCCGTGACACCAGACCATACAAAAATGGGTCTTGTAGACTCAGATTCATGAACCATCTGACCAAGAAGACAAAGATATTGCAAAGATAATTAAAGGTGGATATGCAAATTTACTTTTGAATCATTTTCAAGATTAGTATAACATACATAACATCCAGAAAACCACTTCTTTAGGTACACATATGTAATATTCAGTTTCTTCACAAAGTGATTCAAATGTTCTTTACTGGTGGTCAAATATTACATACACAAGGAATTATACAAAAGGAGAAAATTTACCAAGTTTTGAAAAGTCCAATTATTGCACGGGAGAACCTACATGTATTGACCAAAAATGTTCGATAACAGATGGTCTAGAGTCATATATATATATATATATATATATATATATATATATATATATATATATATATATATATATATATATATACATATATATTTTACAGGTAATTTTCTGTACATTTAAAGTGGTCCACAAAATCAAAAAATATAAAAAAAACCAGTACACATTAACTGCTGTGTTAAGTGCCATGAATTATAAAATCACTAAAGTTGAAATTCGACAGGTACTGGTGAAGACTGACATATGAATATATCATAACCTTTATACTATGTCTACCTTGAACCTCTGGATTTTGACTTGGCTTGTTTTATAACCGTAGGGTTTTGATCATGGATAGTTCTGGTTTACTCATATTTTCAGAGCCGCCATCTAACAATGTGAAAAACTGTTGTTTGATTCTATTTTTCATGACATTCATTATTTGTACGTTGTCAACATGACATTCTATCTTCTTTCGATGTTCAATGAATAATGTATTGCTGTCATGTATGGTGGTGTTCATGTTCAAGGACTTGACGATAAATTTATGTCGACCTGTATGGGATTCGAACCCACTACCTTCGGCACACTCGCCTAGCCAAATGTAAAGTCCAACACGCTGACCTCTAGGCCATCGAGACAACCCAAAAAAGGTTGACCAAGGACCCACGGTGATGTTATAGCAGGTGTGGCTTGTACACTGACACGGTAGGGCACTTCCGCAGACCGACAATTCATGAAATACACCTCTAATATAATTTCGAAGTCGGAGCAATGGCCCACAGCACTTCGAAACCAATAGAGTATTATCAAGTGAAAAATACGATAAATTTATGTCGACCTGTATGGGATTCGAACCCACTACCTTCGGCACACTCGCCTAGCCAAATGTAAAGTCCAACAAGTTTTGGACAGTTTTCGACTTTGACCGATTTTCGACTCTGATTTGACATGTAATTGCCTTACTACTGAGGTCATCCTCAGAGTTAAATTCCATCCAAGAAGATTTTTCTGACTGTATCATGTTAAAATGATCAGACACAATTCGTCAGAAATGCCTATAAAATGACATTATGCTAAAGTGATATAGTACCACGTTCCTGTGACAACACACAATGAGGCAAATGTTTTCACAATTCTTAAAAAGGCATGAGCTCAAAATGATTTACACAGGATCAACATCATGTGCAACGGCACAAGGAGTAACGCCTGTGATACTCGTGAACATGCCAATGTACCTGTCCTCTCCATCAGTCAGCAGACTTTGTTTTAACTATAGCCATACAATGGAGAGTACAAAATTTAGAAGGACATTAATGGGCACTGTATAAAAACATTTAAAAAGCTACTGGCCAGGTGGCCCAATATCTGATAGCACATGTTTTTGTATGTGATACAATGACACAAACGTTTGCATGGTATTGGGGACGGAATTGCAATACAAAATTTGTATCTAGTTGGAATTTTTGACCTGCCCAAAATTGCCGCAGGTATCATTCACTTAATTACACAGGCTACATGGGGGAGTTCAAAGGCTACCTTCATGCAACGGCAGTCACCTTTTGTTTCTCCATATGTTTGAAACAGACCAACAGTCGAAATGCTGAGACATGAAGGGGATTGATTGACTGCCAGCAAGCCTCGGTTCCAAGCTAAGCCTTAGGCTGTGACGTCACCAAAATAGACAAAACTCAACATGGCGGCCATGTTATTAACTGGTATCATATACAGATAAGAAATTTTAAGAAGTGGAACAAAACAGCTTATGATCTCCTACCTTTACATATCCTCTTTTCACAGATATAAATCCACATTATGGTATTATTTCGGTCTAATGAAAGGGCAATGTTAGATCCAATATGTCCATTTCATTTCTAACCTGTCAGCTAATGCTGACCCAAATATCCAGAAGTTATTCTCACAAATCATGATTAAATTTTGTACAAGCAATGTGATGACAAAATATTTTGACATCTACTGCAAGAATACCTACTTGATGAAAGCAGTCAGATGCAAGTCCAAATTGCAAAAAAAACTAATCTTATGACCGAACTTTGAATTTCAACATCTAAAATCCGCAATCTTGCAAAAAAAAAAAAAACTCCACGTTTTCTACAAAGCTTCTATGGTCTGTTCCCGGCAATTTGCACCTAGAATGCACTGCCAAAGCATACAAATCCATAATCCAATGGGGTTGGTGGGATAGTAACAAACCTGTGTCTACCCTCCAGCCAAAAAAGGAACGATCCCCAAAATTCCATATTTTGGGGGTAGGGCCCCTTTAATTCTGATCAAAACTGTTCAATGTGCCCTAGAATGCTCAAAAATATTTATTTCACCCCTTAAAATATCAAAAAGTATGAAACTTGGCATAAGCTATGCTTTACAGAAAAGTTTTATTTTATCAGTTGTCCTAACCCCCCCCCCGTACCTCTGATAAAATGGACTGTTCCGTTATTAAAATTGGACCACTTGTGCCTTGAAAATTTAAACCAACCCAGTCAAAATTTATACCCTCTTGAAAGCATGAACATTTGTTGTTCAAGTTACAGCGTGAATGGGTCATGGGTCTGTTTTAATTTAAAATGCCAGAGCAGCATCTGATCGGTGGGTGTTTCAAACAGACATCTCTTGCATCTTCAGTCTGGTATTAGGTGACAGGAAGCTTGTAAAGTAACCATTAATCTGGACCCAATAAAGGTACAGACTGTTACATAAGTGATACATCACTTATCACACCGCTTTTATAAGATCCAATGCTGGGAGATCAACAAACACAGGGCTGGTCATTTTGCGTGGTGACATGGGCACAAGGGCTCTGTAATTGGCTGTTCACTCAAAATGGCTACCATTCCCATGGTAACAAGAAGCAAGCATTCACCTTTGCTGGATGCCAAGCCACTTTTTTGCCAAGTTTTTGCAGCATTATATGAAGAATAATGGAACAGCATACAGTTTCCATTTGAATTGATACACCATGCATGAAACCAGGATTGGGCAGGGTCATAGAATATAAAATTATGCCCTATTTTGTCATTGTTTATCTCTAATTTCAGTGGTAAACACATCAGAAACTGTTATGCAATGTTATAACTACAGAGAAATGCCTAAACATGATATGTTCGGGTAAATATACATGCATTTTGAGATGAATACACCTCAACACTCCCAAATCTCAGAGCCCACTATGTACCCATACTTCTTTGTTTACATAAGCACTGCCCAGCTATCAACTGAGAAAGAGGCTGCTGATTTGACCCCTAATCTCGCATCTCATTAAACCCAGGTCAGGATGTTGACTGCAAGCTGTCTGACCAAAATGTCTTGTTTCACCTCCGTTGTTGTATTCTAGACAGTGCAAGTGAACATTCATGCAATCATGCAGCAATATCAGTAACACAAGTTACTTTGGTGTTTAATGTGTCTCGTAACTCGCTTAACATTCTTGTGATAATCAGGTGACGATGTTGAGTATATAAGTTTTTCCTGCATAATGTCAATCCTTGGTGCATTATGTAATCAGTATGCTCAGTAGGCTTTTCCGATACGTCGGAATTTCTCTTCAAAGTGTGGGAGAACAAAAGGCTTGAAATTTTATATGCATATGATGTACTTTATTATATATGACCATCAAATAGTGTGTCTTACATTGATTTTTGGTGCTCAGAGTTTATAATAATATCTTAAACTATAACCGAATTGTAATAGCCAACACGAATCACAAAAATGTGTAGCTTATATTTTTACTAATGATTTACACATTACTTTAGACTTTATACTTATATTAATTCTAACTTAATTGTTTAACTACTGACAGTATATTACATATGAAGTACGTTCAATTGAAATGCCAACTATGGAATTATTGTATGCAACTCTATAATTATGAATGCTTTGGAGCAGATTTTACACATACAAATATTCCATTTCTTAGTTTGAATGAAAGATATTTATCTGAACTAGTTTAAAAGTTATTACTACGCAACTGGGATTGTTCACAGGTAGACTACCAGCAGTGTCATCTTATTCTACGTTTAAGAGGGAATTCCTAAAAGTATTTTACCCCCAAACCACGTGGTTGGTTAATTGTTAAACCAACCAATCAGACCGCGCGCTTTTACGATTTATTTTCAGGCTCCTCATTCAAACCGCGTATCATGCCTCTTCGTCGCAAAAGAGTTGTTCACATTATCGAGAGATGCACTGACAGTTCCCAGGATTACTAAATGTTGATAATGGCCTGTTTGCATCGCATTTTGACGTTTCGTTCTAATGAATTTGTTGCCCGATTCGCAGGTCCATGTTTCTTGCCCATAAAAGTGTGTGCATCGAGTGACAACTTTGAACCATTTTCACCATTACTATAAAGAAAGTATAAGTTACCATGTCACATACCAGTCGTGGAATCATGCTTGTGCAACATTTGCGAAAAGTACATGGAAGATTCGGATTTTACATTGACTGGTCTTTATCCTTAATATGATTTTCGCAGCAATGTGCCTACCCTATGTTTGATACATCGATATGTAATTATACTAGCGGTTAAACGTGCCCCGCATAATAATCGAAGAGTCGTGTTAGTTTTTCGGCTTGTTGTTCCAAATGGTGGCACCCTTGAAGCGATTGGCACGCTAAAAATCAGATTATTCATACAAGGGATTAACGAGGGAAAAACTGAACCAAAAAAACAGTTCCAGTGTAGAAAAGAAAACTTTGAATTTGACAATGTTACATTAATCTAAGATACAATGCACAGCCCATATAGTTAAACATGAAATTAAAAGATAAATAAACAGGATTAAAGTGTATAAAACAAAGATAGTTCCAATGAAAAATAAACTTGACCATGATACTTTAATAACCTTATGCACAAAATCTTTGCACCTGAATCTACTCACTTTTTTATTGTATTTAATCAGATGAATAAAGGTGCTATGTAGAGAATCATACATAACTGATTGGGAGTTATGGTGTCTTTTTTTTCTCACAGGTGGACCTTACTGATGTGGGAAATCACTAGTGAGCTTCGCTTACTCGTGATTTTCCACAGTGTTTTACGCTCTTTAATCCTGTTTATTTTTTTTTTTTTTATTATTTCATCTTTAAACTATATGGGTTGCGCATTGTATCTTCGTTTAATGTAACATTGTCAA
The DNA here is from genome assembly GCA_964020975.1 of Hermodice carunculata. Classification (NCBI taxonomy): domain Eukaryota; kingdom Metazoa; phylum Annelida; class Polychaeta; order Eunicida; family Amphinomidae; genus Hermodice; species Hermodice carunculata. The sequence goes on along the minus strand of OZ026629.1, from coordinate 43,198,944 downwards.
ATTCAAAATTATCTTTTCTACATTGGAACTGTGTTTTTCTGTTTTTCACTCGTTAATCCCTTGTATGCTTCTAAAAGCTGTAATTGACACAAAGGTCTTATAAAATGTTCACATGATAACTGAATTTTAATGTCCATATTAAGTTGCCTTTCAGCAATAGCACTAATATAGTCTGCTCCAAAAGCAAGGGGTTGAAAGCGCTTTCAAAATTCTGAGGCAGCTATGGCACTGAATATGCCGCACTCAGAAACCTCATGTGACCTTTGTTAAATGACCTTGAATTGTTTTCTATTTTATATGTTGGATTGTAACAAATGAAAAACATGTGGGGGGGGTATCAAAATGTGGGACATGTTGGAGATATGTCATAAATATATGAAATGGGTCTGTCAGTGCAGACTGCAGTGAAGAGATATAAATTTAAAGACTCTCGCCTAACCGTAAGAGTTTCAAAATATATTGTCGCGAAGACATGGACGATTTGCATGTCTTAAGGTATACTTTGAAGGCAATATATCTCTCCTCTTTAATATGTACATACATACATACATACACACACACAGATACACACACACACACATACATACATACATACATACATACATGTATGTATGTATGTATGTATGTAGGTTGATTTCTCCTTGGTGTGGTGAAGGTCTGCTTACTGGATGAATTTTGACGTGGTCAGCTCCTTTTACAGACGATTTTTATATATCACATCTAATAAAGAAAATCCCATTCATGTAATTTTTTTTTTTTCTTTTTTTTTTTTTTTTTTCTTTTTTTTTTTTTTTTTTTTTTTTTTGTTTGTTTGTAAATCGTTCACTGTTTTCCCTTGCACAAAAGCCCACAAGGCAAGTATGTTGGATCATTTTTAGCGTTAATAAATTTAGACCCTTAATCCATGTGTCTCGCAATATAGGTTTTTCTGAGAGGTTCAACATCTTGAGGGAAGTGATATCAGTCAACATGGTTTTTGGTTACCTTTTAACACTACTTACTGTAAAACATTGTCTGCAGACGGGATTTTCAGTCATGTCACAAGGAAATAGTTCCGAGTAGATAATATGCAAAAATAGCAGTGGCTATATAGCGAAATTAGAAGGAATGGGTGAACTCCAATTGTCACACTTAAAGGTACAATAGACATAGTCTACCATATCATGGACAAATAAAGAAATTCACATCCCCAACTGGACATCCATGTGAACATGGAGCTCTGTTACAATGGTTACCCGGCATTTCAGTGTAGAGTGACCCAATATTAATTGTGTTTGGCAGATATTAGGCAAATGTTAAAGAAATGAAGTCCATGCACAAAGTTTCATGGGATTTTTCATTTACTATTATTTTTTTATTTTGTTTTTTTATGGGGTTTTTTTTGTTTTTTGTTTTTTGTTTTTGTTTGTTTTGTTTTGTTTTTTTGTTTTTTGTTTTTTGTTTTTTTGTTTTTTGGTTTTTTTTTGGTTTTTTTTTTTGTTTTTTTTTGTTTTTTTTTTGTTTGTATGACACCTTAAGTAGAAGACTGTCATATCAGAATATGGTTCCATAACTGAATTAAACAAAGTACACGGGAAGAGAAAACCACAATATATGGTCCCATTTTAACTTACCTAATGTGAATAGTATTTCCTTAAGAGAAAGCTGTAGCTATTTCAACATCGAAGAAGGGTATGCAGCAACTCCTTTACCTATCCTTTTTAAGAAATTTAAAATTCAGAATAATTTCGAATGAGAGAAATACTTTCAAGCCCTAGATGACACACATACACACACACACACACACACACACACACACACACACACATACATGTGTATATATATATATATGCAAGCTCTGGTAAACAAATGAAATGACCTGTAGAGAAAGTAGTGCTGAGTCATATTTTGTGATGATTATGTGATTTCTAAAAATACAAATTCGCCCAAGTTTATGCTCGGTTAAAACCGTGATTACTTCCCAATTGGAAATCTGGAATTGTTTTAAACGTGTGTGGCTCATTGAACTATGAAAATACATTGTATTGTCAAGATGGAGCAGGTACTTGCACACACGCACACACATCCCTATTTTTAATTTCATGTCATACAGCAATGATACAATGGAAGCACGTACCAACAAAGCTCCACCAACTATCATGCTGATGCCTAGGAAAAAGGTGTCAAACCTTAGGACCGGGGGAGTCTCTCTGGACCAAAGGTGCTTGCCAACATGGTTGGTATAAGTGGGATGTTCCCTGCAATCATTAATCCATGCAAAACTGAAACCACGGTGAGAAACACATAGCTTTTGCTGACAGGAAACAGGAAACAGGTGACACCCATGAGTGCCAAGCTCGTAGCAAACAACATGCTTACTCTGATAAATTTCAAATCGGCAATAAAACCAAACAGAACTCGTCCCGCGAAGTCCGTTCCTCCATCGACTGAAATCAGGACAGCTGCTTCCGTTTTAGTAAAACCAAGTTATTCGGCGTGTGCAGCAATCGTGTAGATGATGCTGGGGAATGTTCAAAAGATGAGTACAAAAACTAAAATGTATATCAAGAACACACGTTCTTTGAACAGCTTGAAATCTACATGAACCCACATGATTTTCTTGGTTGCTTTGTCAGATGTGGCATGCTGGGACAATTGGTTTTGTCCCCATCAGCAGCGGGAAAAGGCTGGTAACATTGAAAAACCTCTGGTGCACTTCAGTAATCGCAGATGAGTTTGGCTGTTGTTCCTGAATTTTTCTGCACCTTTTTCTATGGTATTCCGGGGGCCGTAAGAGGGCACCACAGACACAAAGATGGAAGCTGAAAGACGCAAGTAGCAAAATTGCTCAAAAAAGACCAGAGTGATTTTATTTTATGCTAAATAATGGAGGAATACTAATAGCGCCAAAACTGGAGCCTGATGAAGCAAGGCTATCAGCCAGACCTCGTCGTATCTTGAAGTATTGGGACACAGTTGTCGTACATAGGTTGAATCAGAAGCCACTTCCAAGTCCTGCTATAGAAACAAGCATTATTTGAGTATGTTGTTTAGAAATATTGCAAAAACTGTACCAATTTATGGTTTAAAAGACTTCTATTGCACACATGGGACATTTGGGGCTCACACTTTTCATGTACATTCGATTAATTGACGTTCATGGCCTAAAGGGCTCACAGCTTTAGACAATGAAATTGTGAGAAATGAAGAAAATAACGCACATGCAAAGCCGCAAATAAAGTTATATGTTCATATATGATGAGATTTAAACTTCAGAACCAATCCTCACAAGGGAAATAATTCATGGTGCCCACATATTACATCTTGAAGAGATTTATACCGACAGTGAGGGTCCTGTGTGTACTGTGACCTGGCTGCCGATAAAATGTTGGAGCCGAGTTAAAGGTTTTCATCGCCTTTCTATTATAACGAATCAATTCATATGTGTCCCCGACACGTAATCTGATATAAGTAAATAGAAACAGTGCTGTCTCTTGGCTTTAACATAGGACTTGGGAGGGCGTATCACTTTCCAGATGTCGTGGTGACAACATAATGACCTCTCCTCCCGCAGTTCCTGGTTACGTTATAACATCTTGGAATTCATACTCGCTCCTCTAAATCTGCTTCAGCTGTACAAATGAGGGTTAAATAAAAATGTTGCACAAGCGTGGATGAGAGAGGGAGAGAGGGGGTGCATCATGGGCTGTGTACAAACATGCAAGTGTAACTCGCCAGCTATTATGTTATGTGATACTTTACCGGTTATGCTGTAAGAAATTTTCCGAGAGCCCAACTCCCACTTTCCTGTATGCTGAAAAAATGTCTTCAAACATATGTTGCAAAACGTCATTAGCTGTCCATCTTTGCCTAAAAATGCACCATTTACGGAGAGTAATCATAAACCAGTTTTGGTGAATAGGTGTATCCCCTCATGCCCTCAGTACAGCTTGACCACTTTAAATAAGAGAGGTCACATTGACCCATTTTGAGCGTATTCGCATACACAATCCAATATTTAATATGCATTTCCATTGACGTCAATGCTAAAGTAACATTTACTTTGGTTAATTGAACTTAGGCCTTAAAATTTACCCTACTATTTCAACTATACAGAACAATTTCTGTGACAAAATCGATATTCCAAATGCAGGCATTTTCAAGCTTTTTTGGTTACAGTAGTTACGAATATACAGCAGTAGTCCTGCAGCACCTTCCATTGAAAAGATACTAGAACCAGTTGATCTTGACTTCTGCCTTAAACAGTTTGGGGGAGGGGCACAAATCACGCAATATAAAGTTTCTATATAGAATGTCTAATGACGTTAACACGATAATGCGTCCATAATAATGTCCACAAAATACCGCAATTCCTAACATTTTTAGTTCCGCATTCGTAATGCGGTTTTCGACATTTAGACACAAAACCTAATTAATATTGGACTCACCTGCCATGACGTCATATATATGATACATGTACTCTACTCGTGTGGCAAGAAGGGTCAGTAGGATTCCGCTGCCTGACAGCACACATCCGGTCATAACGAGAATCCGTTGGTCCACCCTCCCCGCGAGGACTTGAACCACAGGTCCTCAAGAAGGCAAAATTGACCCAATGATTATCAATGCTCTACTTTCCATGCTTTAAAAAAAAAAAAAAAAAAAAAAAAAAAAAAAAAAAAAAACTTGAAGATTGTGCCATTCTACATCAATCATTTCATTGTCGTAAATGTTTTCTTTCAAAAATCAGTAATATGTATTTATTTAAAGGAGTCACCTGCCAAACAAAACTTCATCAATTACGAAGCCTGGATAACTGGTAATATAAAATAATAAAGTTGATACAGAATTGTCAATGTAACACATATGCCCGGCCTTTTACATACTGAACCCTATTGACGTATTTACACTTTGATACTTTGAGTCATGATGATTTATAGCAAATAGAAATACATATACGATTCTGAAATATGTTTGGCGGTGCTGCACAATATGTCAAATATCTTTCTTTTTTCCTGCCTGTTGTCGCTTTGCATATAACCAATTACATGCCCCCTCCGTCAATTTCGTCTCTGTGTGCGTCATTTTAGTCTAGTCCTACTTCCAGTATCACTGAGCGAAAAGTACATCATTTCCATGAGTTTTGCTGGCCCTTTTCTGGTATAATGAGGACTATGGAAGTGCATTAAAGTACTCTAAAGCGACCAAATTCTTTTCACGATCATACAATACTTGTGCATCTATTTTTGTGTTAAAATGAGAGCATTTCGCGTAAAAAATTATTAGAATAGGACATATTCCTCTTGCCTCTCGTACCAAATTTTGCAATGCATCGTTTCCATATTGGAGTTGTCATGAATCGCATATGTTTAAATCTACGGGCTTCTGAAACTAGTAAAACATGTGCCACTATCTATTATCTTTAGCAATATATTTTGTTTCTGATACTCCATAACTTGTTTCAAAATATAACAATTCTTTTGAATCAATCGAATCTGTATTCAGTATATCAACATTGAACAATAGACTGGAAGCAAAAAAACAACATTTACAGTGGTGAAAAAATAAGCCTTTTTATACGCTGTTAGGGATTGCAAAATAAGATTTCCTGTCTTTTACCACAAACAGAGACTAACATTGAACGGATAAAGATACCTTTGAAAAACTCTAAAAACTAGAAAGTGTAAAGACTCTCCGAATGGTGCACATCAAAGTGACGGTTGGCGGTGCAACACATAATTTACAGGGAATATGAAAATATTCAAAGTATCGTGCAGAGCACTCTACTCTTTCTTTAAGGACAACCTTCTTAATGTCAGTATGAGAATGTCAATTTATGACCAAAGTTGCAATACATGATTGTCTAACTTTTTTTTTTAAATGACAAACATATTATGTTGATGTATGCATTTCCAGCACGCCAGTTTTTTTGTTGCGTTATCTGGGCATTTTATCAAACACAGGAGACAAGCTTTCAACTTCATAGGGCAGAATGACGGGGGAAATGTGTCATTAACTATATGTCGCCATTAAAGATAATTATTAATTCTGATAGTATACATGCGAATATTAACACCTAACTTCTGTTGAGGTTTGGTGCCATGAGGTAATGATAGGTGCATGATACTTGCTTATTCATTTCTTGTGATACGGCAGCAAACACTTCACAAAGAATGACCTTGATACTGGGTCAAGGTCTATATTTTTCAAATTCGATACATTCTGATATACGGACCATAAAAGTGTCGAGTTTTGTTATCCCAGCTTTTCTGGTAATTCAGTCAAAGTCATTATCTTTTACACTTAACAAAGACTCCTATTATAATAACAATTCAAAGATACATAATTGACCTTGGTGATCCTGGAATTGCGTCAAGGCCATTGTATTGGGCTTAGACTCTTACTGTAAAATTTTCATGATCCTAGTCCATCCGCTTTTGAGGTATCGCATACAAAAGATTTTACACAGACGAATGAACGGACACATTAGCGGACGTACAGTGCAGATGAGGCACCCATTTCTTGTGGATTGTTAATTCAGCATGTGCTGGCCACATAATTAACAAGACTGTGTGAATATTGTGCTCTCTGTGAGCCACATATTAATCGGATGTTTTTTACATTCACATTGTATTTTTTTCGCCATGCTGTGGCAAGTGTAGGCTTTATGATGCCATTAGGTCATATGACAGTAGCTTTTTTACGTGTTGGTAGCTGTTGCTACGCATGTTTTCGTATGTATGTATATATGCAGGTTTGTATGTATGTATGTATGTATGTATGTATGTATGTATGTATGTATCTATGTATCTATGTAGCTTTTTATATTATTTATTTTTATTTGATTTTTTTCATGCCCTTGTGGGTGTTTTAATCAATTTTAAGTTTCATTATATCCATTGCAGACTCATATAAAGTTTGTGAATGAGATGTCAAAATCCAGTTTCCGCTGAACGAAAATGTACAAACATACGCAACCTTACTTTTAGGTTCCAAGGTCTGTGTGTGTCAGCGCATAGGTCCTTAGATCTAGGCAATGTCCAAGATGCCTACCAGTATGCAACAGTATAATAAACATCTGTTCAACCTGACAAGATAAAATCGTTTACTGTTTGGCACCCCGCTTTCACTTAAAATATTGTGTCAAAAAGGACCACTTTTATGTGTAAACCCTTGCCTAAATCACTCAAACTGTAACAAGTCCTGACTTACATTCCAATAGAGAGCATGCTATGAAAAGGTTCATATCTGAATCCAGCCAGTGATTTGCAAAGTTTACGTGCGTACGTATATAAATAACAAAAAAATATTTTTTACGGGGCAATATTGTTCAGGACCATCGATTTGCCACCATCACCACCACCAACCCCCCCCCCCCAAAAAAACAAGTACTTGCAATCTAACCGCAATAAAAAAATAACCGCCCTGCTGAAATGATGGCTATTGTGAATGAAATCTTTAATATTGTGTTTATACGTTTGTTTGGAAAAAAAAGTCATAAAACTCTATGCCTGTGCATTTAACAAACATTCATATCTGAATCCAGCCAGTGATTTGCAAAGTTTACGTGCGTACGTATATAAATAACAAAAAATTATTTTTTACGGGGCAATATTGTTCAGGACCATCGATTTGCCACCATCACCACCACCAACCCCCCCCCCCCCAAAAAACAAGTACTTGCAATCTAACCGCAATAAAAAAATAACCGCCCTGCTGAAATGATGGCTATTGTGAATGAAATCTTTAATATTGTGTTTATACGTTTGTTTGAAAAAAAAAGTCATAAAACTCTATGCCTGTGCATTTAACAAACATCCAGTGAATCTACTTTTTGAATAATGCAGACATAAAATTTATTGTCAAGAGAAAGATATTGGATGATGTACTGCCGCACCTTTTTACAGATATGAAAAAAGAAATAGTTGTATCACTTGGAAAACTTTTATAAATTTTTCTAGGGATTTTTTTTTATTCCTGTCGAAAAGAGTTTTGTTCTAATCGCATTGTGCATGTCCTGTGGCGTTTCTCTTTCAATTTTCACCACAGTTGGGTTGGGTGCATGCGTGGCTGTGCGGCCACACCATGGCCTTTCACTCCCTATGACCCCAAGTCCTTTGGTTCTCTCCAGCTCACATGAAAAAATTATACACCAGCATTAAGCCTTGAAATCCATAGGAAACACACAGGTGTTAAAACCAAAAAAAGAAAAAACCCACAGGTTTCTAGTGAATATATCTAAATGTTTGTAGTCAATTAAAGTTAGGCTATCTTTTCAGGCAATTAAGGACACAAAGTTTTTTTCCGTTTTTCTTCTTTTAAATAAATAAACGATAAATCAAAATTCCACCCACATTCCCCCTTTACTCTACACAGCATCTTACAATTAAGTTAATATGCCTAGAGTGCCTTCTGCCGAGCAATAACTAACTTAGCATTTGCAGTACCACTAGAAAGCGACACAGAATATTAGTTTCACATTTCTTTTGCTGATATGGCAACATATGACTATTCAAACTTCATACCAGCAACTTTAAACACAATTTTCTAGAACTAATGATGTGCAGATAACTTATGAAAGTCACCTCAGAGACGCGACGATTAACCTGTCTGGTGTGTTGAATAAACTGGATAATAAACATTCTACCAGATAAACTTAAGCAGGTTTGTAATAAGTGGGTGCAGCAGTTGGGAAACTATAGACCGCAGAAACTAACAGGCCCGATCTGGCATAGAGTGACGGAAATGGGCAAACTCCATGTCACAGAACAACAAGGGTGGAGATAACGGGTATATTAAAATAACCGAAGGTAGAAGGTAACAAAAATAAGATATTCAACTGAAGGTCAGAAAATGAATGCTATCATTTTCGTAAACTTTCACAAGTCGTAGATTACATTCTGATAAAATATCAAACAATTATGTTTAGCTGTTCTGGAGAAGTAGAAAACTGCCTTCTACCCTTCCAAAAACTCGTGGAAAAACAAAAATTGCTGCGCCACCCTGCGGCCAAAATTTGGAACTATGTGACCCCGTCTGCCCCTTTATGCAATATCAAAGCAATTGACTAAGTCGTTCTTGGAAAGATTTTTTCCAGAAAGTATATAAGAATTCATAGAAGATCATTGCATCATCGTCTTCGTCGCAAATTTAATACAGACCTACCTCGGTAACATATATGTGAAAAATCAAAAAATTCTATGGAACAATGTTTGAGGAAGTGTCCAAAATGTAAAAAGTCTAGCGGACAGACTAACGTTTATGGACTTGATACGCACTGTTGACTGCCAGGTCAGCATTGCTGAAAACCCACAACCACACGGTGTAAACATGATTAGATTGACATTTTTGTTAAGATATAAAATATATTTTAAAGAGTGATGTATATGTAAAAGAACAAGCTCTACATTTGACACTCAGTAAAGATATGCCCCCCTCTTCATGTTTATAAAATTGGCACCACGTTCAATTGCATGTGCACCTGAGGTAACAATGAACAATGTATCAGAAATATGTGCTCCGGCGCATGACTGTTTCTATTGACTTGCTAGACTGATTGCATCGTGTACACTATTAAACACGCAGTTCAAAATTTGTTACATCAAATATCTTTACTTTTATGAAAGACTAATCTAGCGAAATCGCAAGGACCATTTTCCCGGAAACTGTTCCATTCCTTGCTATATACGGGAATAGGTATTCGCTGTCATTTTGCGCTGGAGTGACACAAGTAAGAGGGTAAAATTTTATTTCTTTATCAAAACTACGTAACAAGAGGAATTATACATTGACGTGAGTATAAATTTGTAAATAGCACCACTTAAGCACTGTAGTTGTATAAACTTTTTATAACGATAAGAACATATTTTATTCATTTCTGCTCTTGAACTCAATGTAACTAGAACAATTCTCCCATACAAAATGGTGTTTTACGATCTTTATATCTTATTTTGATACCACAGTTTCATACGTTTTGGGAAAATTTGCATTTATAAGCGTAATATGTAAATATACATAAAATGGAGCAAAGCTCTTGCAAGCTTATCCTGGTAGACATGCACGACCAGCGAACTGGCCTATACAAAGACAGAAACATTTTCTCAACTTTCAATGAAACATTGTAGCTCGCCTGTTCTTGTCCTTGTGAAAACAGCAGAGTTTCCGCAAACTTGCATTTGTCGGGTTTTCGTGCATATATAGAGAATCTCACATGGCTGAGAGTGACTCACTATTTTCCCATCAACTAAGATCCCTAGTGAGAGAAAATTTTGTTTAAATGTCAATTCATAGCGTCACTGATGCAGGCGGGTAACAAGTTACTTGTAACAATGTTTACATCATGTGATCTACAGTACAATGCAATACAATACAATACTTTTATTGTGAGTAACTACTTTTGAATTTCACTCTAGGAAATGAAAATTCACTCTCAAACAGAATAAAATTGTATTTCCAATTTCAAACGAACAAGAAAAAGATAACAAAAACTATTGTGCCGTCAATTTTTAATTCTGCCGTTGGGTTAAAATGTGCGATTCTATAAGGTCAGCCATTTCCTACAGCGTGTAAACAGCATTGGATAAAATACCTGAACTTACACCATATTCAGTATGTCGAATGTAACGGTGTAACGTCGTATGTGAGTGATAGACGAACAATTCATCAGTGATATATTGTTTTATAAACTTGTTAAATACTTTGCATTTTCATTATATCTAACTACAAAAATCAGCACAGTTCTACTTGTGTGCCAGTTATTTTGCGAAGTAAATGATTGGTAGACAGATTTGTGATAATACATGCATGGAACCCAAACTGCATTATAAATTTGGTTTCTGCGTTCGTTACATACTAGTCATAAGTGAACATTTTAAATAACTTGATTTCTAATATGCAGTAGTAGTTGTGAGTTACCATCGTGATTTTTTCCCAGATACTTTTTAATGCCTGCTGCTTGATAATAACACAAAAATATATGCACGGGTAAATATTAGTATTCATCTTTCCCCGATTTAAATGAAAGTGTTTAGTACGGTTTGGCGTCATGGTCCTTTTAACATTTTTTTTTTTTTAATTCTTTTTTGTCAGTTGCATCGACGGTAATTTTCAGTATTATAAAAAGATATGTATTTACACAGTGCAAGTTAAACATGACAAAGGTCTGTCATATGAAATGACACTTAATAGAAGGGCTGACAAGGATGTGTGCCTAGTGCGGCCTTGTTTAATGGTTTGATAAAGGATGTACTTATTACATATGTTGATTCGTGTGACTGTTTTACAACACACTAAATAAAAATGCTCACTTCATGCAAATGACCTGATTCCACTAATTAGTTCAGTAAAAAGGATTATGCAATGTTAAGATAAATTGTGTGCATATTGTTAACGTACCAATTGATACCACCAAAATTAAGTGGGAAGCATAAGTCCAATTGGACACGAAAAATTATAAAAACAAATTTCAAAATAAGAACTCAAATTTTAGAGTGTTTACAAAATGTTCACATAGGCATAGAACTTTCGGCCCGTGATTCATTTAAATGTACCCTAAAAGATTATGTGCTATAAATAACAAACAAACAAAAAAGAAAAGAGACATGGGATACTTACAAAGGTTTTCACTACTGGAGCACTGAGTTGCAAATTGTACATAATATATTTGAATTGATTGTGACCTTCGTGGATGCTTGTGAAATGTGGGACGCATATCTAATTTTTCCCTAAAAAAATGAATTCCCTAGATGAATTACTTTCTTTCCAAATACTGTGGGTGTGAGAATTAATACATTATGTTAGGTAAGTGAAAATATTGTCTGATGTGACATAGATAAGATATCCAGCTACAAAGGGAACATACCTGTACTATACAAATTTAGTAATTATGTTTTGTTTGACAGGTTTTCTTCTTTCATAATCAAGCTTTTCATTTCTAAGCGAAACTTCACATATTTAGCTAATTCATCATTTGCCACGTTCATATTTATTCATTATTATGTGTGTTGTCTTTGCTTAACATTTAACTTAGACAAGGAGGCGTACGGATATAGTCTCCGAAACATGTTCTGAGTAGTAACCCGCTGAAGACCCTTTAATTTATTTGTCTAATACAGCTTATGTCAAGATTCTACAGAAGAACGTGTGCAATATGGACAATAGTACTTCCATATTTATATATAGGTTAGACAGGGACAGGTTAGCTTATGGAGAGAAAAGAGTTCGGACTGCGGAATAGGGTAATGACTACTAGGAAGTGGTTCTGGACAAAATGACACAAGTACAATAGAGCGGTGTGAAACATCCCAGTTCTGTATAAATATGGACAATTACCGTTCACGTTTATAATTGGTTCAAACTACTAATTGAAATTAATATCAAATTGAACATTATATAACAGGGTATGTATTGCGGTGCACGGTAGTTGTCCACAAGTCTTAAAAACTGCTGTGACTTTCGTCTTGTTATAATTTTGTCTAATCTTATTTAGTTTTCATGTTTGTGTTTAGTGTATTTTGTTAGATTGCTAACTGAGTTTTTATGCCCCGTGTGTTGAAGACAAATTTCAATGTTTGTTTTGCATGCAGCCAATGGACAAATTTCACAGCAATTACATATCAATATATCTATCATTACAAAATGTTTTATTTTAATACGTTAAATAGCTAGCACATTAAAAAGGTCCACACAACCATTTACAAGGTACTCATGCTGACAAAAAATAAGATTCCTTTGCAAAAGTTATTAAAATTGAAAATCGTTTTTGTTTGGTAATATTCCTCTGAATATATCGGTGGACATCATTTGTCTCAAATGTAGACTCCTGCAATATTTACTTACAATATGTTCTATAATGAAACACGTATGTCAGTTGGAGACAAACAGGAAATATAACGCTAGTCAACAATATTTTTATGCCCTTTTAGCACCCATTATATTCAAATCAAACCAATTAAATTGGACCTGCCGATGTTTATTTTTTTTTCAGACAATTGGGAAAATTTCCCAAAAGTAGAATCGCTCGCAGATTAATGTATATAAATATTGTCAATGTAGAAAGGAAAAGAAGCTGTGACGTAAGAGTACTTTTTAGAAAGAAAAAAATGACGACGATTAAACTCGATATTGACAGAAAGATGAAGTTGTGGCTGATATAACCAGTGGATACACTTGGAGCTGATGCAAGATTAATTCTCATACCATACAGACATGTGTGTTCGTGAACCAACAAGGAAGTTACGAGTGTGGGTTCTTACATATGAGAATTAAAACATTTGAGTGGGTACCATGTACTGAACAATGAATAAGGTGGACAAGTCCTGACAGGATGGAGTAATCGTGACCAAAACGATCAAAGGCACCCCACATGCAGTGGCAAATAACGCGGGACGAATTGCTCTGTGGGTTCAAGACAAAATGTAGAGATATAAGCCTGTGTTATACAGCCTGATCCATGGGTATAAAATATGCGTGGAACAAAGAAGATTTTAGTGTATCGCTTGCCAAACAACTGCCCCGCAGACAAATGCAAAATATTTTTTTTTTTTTTTGCATCAGTAGGTTTTGTGACGTTATGCTTTTGTATTTTTATATTTGCCTATTTCAAACGATCGAACTTCTCAAATATATTTCATATTACACAGTTACTTTTCTGGGATGTATCGTTAGTTCTTTGTCGTAAACTTCGATATGGAATGAAATCACTAATCGTAAGTAGATATGCACATGGAATAGATAATAATACACATAACATCTGTATGAATTTGGGTGTAGTTCTTGTGCTCTCGAGATCACACTGGTCATACAGACTCACTAAACAAATCTTTTTGGCCACATAGTCACAGGTAGATCATCGTGTAAAAAAGCTTATCGACAATAATACTCATAACGTGTATGAACCAGGTGTTGTTTTGTTGTGCCCTAAACACCAAACTGGTCATACGGACTCACTAAAAAATTTTTCTGGCACTGTAGTCACCTGAAAGTCATAGTGTAAAAAAGCTTTATCTGGCTAGTCAGTATGGTTAATTTGTTTTTGAGTCTGGGTTTTAAATGTCATCGGTTTCACTTTTTCCACATTCTCCAAATGGTTTTCTCTTACTTGAGTGCTTGTTCTTCTGCTCTTAAATAAATGTTGTTTGAATATTATGCATATCACTCAATATTCTGAACAAAAAAGACATCAAGGTGATCCGAACATTATAAATACATGCACGAAGCTAGTAATAGCTGGAAAGGCCCGGGTCCCGGCCTGCCAATGCATGTGTTTTTTTTTACCGTACTTTACCGAGAAATTATGCTATTTTTGTTGTATAAGTCATTGGTTCAAACATTTTTCACAAACATATAGCAATAGTAAAATCCACATAGTTTCCAACATAATGGAGAGAAAAGGAAAAGTCCTGTTTCAATTCCTCTTATAAAGGCAGACAATAATCACAAAAAACACACAGATAGCACAGCCATTGAACGGACGATGCACCCGAGTCGTTGTAAAACGACACCATGAAGGACGACACAAATTGCAAGGCATTTTGTCTAAATTTACTCTGTATAAATTACAGAAAAAAAGAATTTGCTAATTGTATAACTAAGAATAAAATGAAACGAATAACTGATGTCTCGTTCACAAAAGGCCTTCAGGTTAAAACTGCACACTGGCGCAAACATAGGCATGCATTGCGGTAGATATTCGAACATCAGCTTCAAGTGAGCAGTCAGGGAAACCAAATTAAACAGTTGTTAAATTAAGAGAGGGCCAGCGGAGAAACAGGAGAATGTAAAGCAGACCGCGGAACTGCATACAAATGGTAACGTAATGCGGAGTATTCTTACTTTATAAACTGCAACAACGTTTTTGCTCTATCGTGAACGCCACGAGATACAATCATATAACATATTTGGTAACTAGTACCTGTGGAAGTACACAGATTGAATATATTATTTTAAACCAAATGAGAAATATGTTGGCTACAAGTTAATCGGAACTGAGTATACTGAACAGCAAATAATCAATCTCCCAAAAGATGCGCTTCTGGAAATCTGTGTGGCCCAAAACTGGTTGATTTAACGTCTATTCAAACAGTGACTCAGAGTGAAGAAGGGTAAGTTTGCTCCACAATCTGACATTCAAAGGAAAACCTGAAATAATAATTTTTTATGTTCAAAAACATACACTGTACATAAACACACACACGCACGCACACACACATACACACACACATATAATTATTTTGTCATGTAACGGTCATACATAAAATGGTTAACCTCAATTGATAAGCTTAAAAAGACAAGTCATTGCACATACTTGGCCACACTCAGAGAAATATTTGAGGTGTTCTAGTATGTTTTCATAACAGCATATGACATAACATTTTCAGAGGAGCGTGAAACAGAATTTACATTCATGTGAATAGCTGGGTTCATTCGGCGAGGACAGGATGCGCCAGTCCGTGACCGTGGTCCTTTTTGTCAGCGCTTTCTGTAATGCAGCTTATATCGACACAACCACCCTATCATCAGGTAAGCAACCATACACGTAACTAAACCAGTAAAAATGTAAAATGCAAAAAATGATATGGAGTCAATTAAAAAATTAAGACTAAATAAAACACTGAAATTGGGTACACACAAAGATGACATTCATCATTATTTCCAATCAATTCTATAGAAGAGGAGACGCACAGAGTCGATATATATATATATATATATATATATATATATATATATATATATATATATATATATATATATATATATATATATATATATATATATAATCCTGTCATAGGAATCAAATTATGAATTTAACTACAAAGATTCTTCTACCTGTTTTTCACTGCTATGTGTTGTATAAATGCAGTCAATCACTTGACTTGACTCACTGTGTATTTTATGAGTTTCTAAGGAAGTAGTACCTGCTGTGCACAAGGCGAACTCGCATTATGCACGAAAACATTCATTTACAATGTCACACAGACTGCGCAGGCGCAATGAAATTTTTCCCATGCATACAACATATTCATTATCATCAAATAAACATTATGTTTGCAATTCAAAATATTAAAATATGTTATATTCAAAGTAAATGTCAGGATATGAATACAAAACCAAGCAAAATAAAAGCAAGAAATATGCTCGACATTTTGATAAAAAGATATTAACCTGGTTATATTTTCCATTAATAAGACCTGTGAATTTTCCTCTTCTACAAATGGTGTCAGATTTTTAGATTTTGTATGATTGTTAAAACTTTTTGGCAAATTCATCAAAACTGTTCTCTACAAAAGCAACTTGGTCAAGTGCTTCAGATTTGCACAGGGACTCTTCTGCGGACCCCTCAACCTTAATTTGTTCAACAGGTGACGCTGCATTTTTGGGGGCGTGGTATTTTTGTATATTTTTTTTTCGCTCTTTTTGACTTCTCCCAAAAGGTGATTCAGATTGTTTTGAAACTTTGCTGAAAAGTAGCTTATGAGATGGTGAAACAAAGTTGTTTACTAAGTGGTGGTACTCTGGATTCCTGATTTTTAATGAATTGTTCAATTCGGGTACCTGTCAGTGAATGCATGCATTCCTTGTGATTACTGTGTACGTCAATGGGGATTGCAATGGAAAGTCACTGTTTTTATTTTTCCAATACCGTTAACTGGAATCACTTCAAACCTGGTTGGGGTGCACTTTGGATGAATTTCTGCCAAACTTCTGCCATTGTGTTCAAATGGTCGTGTTCTAGTGATTTTTTTTTATCAATTCTTCTGTTCATTTTTTTTAAACAAATCTTTAAAAATCTTCTATCGCCCGACAAATTGCTTCAAAATTTCATAGGGACACGTCTGTAAACCACTAAACCTAAGTTTTTTCAACAGGTGGTGCTGCAATTTTATTCATTTGTTTAATTTATGACTTGTGTGTTTTGCCATTTTCGACTAAGTCTCCAAAAACGTAACACAGAATGATCTGAAACGTGATGGAAATTCACTTTGTAGGCGGATTTAATATAGTTATGCACTAGGTGATGATATTCCGGATCTCTCATTTTAAACTTTTTTTTTCAATTTTTGGTACCTTTCAATTTATGAATGCATGCCTATCAGTTACTATGTAATTCAATATGGATGGCAATAGAAATCGACAGTCTGTACACGTAAAGTCAGCTGTCACAGTCCTCAAGATTCTTTCCGTATATTAGGGCATATACTACTTTATACAATTTCACTTACTATTGTCGTTATAAGCAAGAATTTGTGTCGCATTATATATTTGCCATATTTCTCATTCTGACATTCTCTGCATTCCAGTAGGTCGATTTTACCAAGTGTAAGATAGAGACAAGCAGCCACCAATACAAAAAGACTAGTCCGGGAATTTAAGGCTACGAAACATGCTTGATGGTTTTCTGATTATGACCCGTTTGAGAATTTATTTGGTAGCTAAAGCCTTGAATTTCTGAAAATTTTGCGTCGAATGTGACAGGATTATAGGTGTAAACAGATATTTGATAGACAGGGTGACAGGATCGATTTTTATCTTTTTGAGAACACCAAGGAGAATGTGGTACTGCTGCATCTGTTTGTGGAATAAGCTGTATAGTTACAAAAATTCAATTCACAAAAAAAATAAATGTTCTCAAAGCATGTTTTACCCGGATATACATGCAAATGAATAAAAAATCAATCAAACGATGATGCATTTTATATTTAGTTACCCATCGGCAATTCAACTTCACGGCGGTCGGCACCTGCTTCCAGTTTGTCCAACAGTTTCACATCTTATCTAAAATAAACCCTGGTACTATCAGAATAACAATATCCCACGTTGCCTGAGCCACAGCAACTGTAAACGGCAGATCAACTAATTTTTTATCCCTTTGAGGAATTGAGTGGGCTATATTCGGTGTTAACGTTTTGTTAAAAACATGACAAATCGCCTATAACAAGCTTACTTCAAAATAATCTCATCTATTAATGCAAAGGATCTACGGGTCGCAAGGCGCATTCTCAGAGACCAACGTACAATCAATGGAAGTATGCTGTCTTTCTTTCCCTTTAGATCACAACCAGCTGCTCAGCTGACGTTGCACGCAAAAATGATAATTGTGAGCATAAGTGTTAGTTCCCATTTTTAGGTTTATGTACGGTGAGATGACGTTGACACTGACCTATGTGGGCTAAGCTCAGCCAAGCCGTAGGCTATGTCGGCTCGTTTAAAAAAATAAGGTCAGCAACCTCACAAAAAACCGGGGCTGAGCCGGTGGTATATACAGATATATGACTTGATACACATATATAAGAAATTCAGTACAAGTTGACAGATAGAAGCACACTTTTTCATGTTAATTATCTCGTATCCTTCTATACTTAACGTCATGCGCACATAACTCTTAGTCATTTCAAAAGCATTTGTTCACGAGTGCAGCCACTGACTGCATTCACTACCAACCGCCAGCAGCGTTCGGACATGTCAACTCCTAAACAGTCGTTGGTATGGAAGTTTTTTTGTAACGGAGGATAAATACAACAAAAGGTATACAAATTACGGTGGAACAGGCAATCTCGTGACACAAATATCTATCGCTCACCATGCTGAGCTCGCGGCGGAAAATCCGGAATCATAGCATCTTCGTAGACACAGGCAATACATTTACCTACAAACACACGCATCTACACCTGATTCATCACACAAAATAAAAGATATGGACAATGAGAACATGCTTTTTGGCACGCTACTTTAGAAATAGAATTCTTGTGGCGAATGTAGGATCAGAACAGAAATACAATATCTTCTGCTGCCAAAAATATTTAAACATCAGATTGAATACACACTAATTCATTTATAAAGTACAGTATACTTGCTGCGTCAGTGGAAAACGTTTGATGAAATTAAATCGAGTTTATTGAATCCAATTTGATTGACCTTCGCGCAGTTTATTGTTTTTTATTTACAAATGAAAACCCGAGCCGGCAGACCCGTCAAATGAAGACCTGAGCCGCATGAGCTGTCGGCTGGAACCGGCAATAGCCGGCTTAAATTTTAGCGAGCAGTGCCCATCTCTAATTTAGGCTTAAATTCAATACGGTTTAAACTCATGAAATGTCCCATACCTAGATTTCTCCTTTGCAGGCTACCTGGTTGGATGGTATATACATGCAGTATGTTTAAATTTGCCAAAATTGCTTTAGAATGAGGACATAAGGCCATGCGCACCTACTAATAGAAATGATCATTTATGGAGGATCATCATCAGTCACACAACTGCAAACCCAACCTGGACCGGTTTAAAGCTTTTCATCAGCGCTAATATCTAAGTCATAGCGCAAATATGTGTGAATTTATGATGTGAACAATATAGACAATATAGTTCAGTTGATCTTGCAGGCACACACTGGTAGTTGCCAGCATAACTCGCAACGATGCTAAAATAGTCAATATATGAGCAACTTATCTTTATCATTTAAGAATGTTTGTGATCCTGTGTAGCTTACATGTATATATGGTCATTCATTTGGTCACAGAAGATGTGTTTATCCACAATTTTGACGGGACACATTCATGAACCAAAAAACACGCGTCATAGTCTATGACGTCACTTTGTGGGATTTATTACATGGCCTGTTTGTCAGTACACTGTTGAGTTTGACCTACCAATGGGTACTCAGCATAGTATCCGAGAACCGGGAAAATACATGCTAGCTGACCAGAAAGTAACTGACCGGCCCGTGAGAAGGAATGCCTATTCACGGCGGTGGGATATAAAAAAGACTTCGTGCTCTTAACAGTATACCAATGTAATCTGGTTGATCACATGGTTTGTTCATTAAATAGTTCCATGCCCTTTTTTGTGGTTCTGCATGGAACTTTGATACAATATGCAATTTTACAAAATTAGGTCTATGGTTTTGATTAATATGACCATTTCAAGGTACATTACCTTTGGTTGGAATTGATGTCTATAGTTTCAATTGGAAAACAACATTGGTTTGATTACAGGACTAAATAATGTGAAAAATACGGGCACAATGTGACCTACCGCGCGTGAATTGCTCATAGTGGACACAATTACTCGCCATGTAGGTTAATGAGGAAAACACAATCCTCTGAACTAGTTCTGAATTGTGATCAAGGTTAGATATTCGTATGATTTCTGATTACTAAAACACAATATTTCATGCTCTTTAAAGTTATTTTGGGTAAATTATCTGGAATTTTCCTATCAGAAAACAACATAAGAGCGATTTCAGGCACAGGGAGCTATAAGCAATGTTTAACAAGGATAATCAGATTATCCAGAAAGTAGCCGGGTGTGTGTGTGTGTGTGTGTGTGTGTGTGTGTGTGTGTGTGTGTGTGTGTGTGTGTGAGTGCCGTTATCGATACACATTATAGTTCTTCTGATTGGATCTCTTGGCCTTCTGCATGAACGGTACGTAAACGACTGCAACTGCAGAGCACGACCTATTGCAGGGATAAATCCGTTGCTAAGTACCTATCCGTAAGTTACATGATCGGGTCCAGGGGTGTGTAGACGGTGACGTCGTTAGAGATCGGTATTGAGGTCACATTTCTGTAACGGTACTGTAAAATGTAGATACTGTCGTATTTCATCGATCAATTTTAATTTATCTGCTCTGCCGCTTCGTAGCACCGTAGCATTTTACTGTGGTTTATTTTATAGCGGTAACACGGCTCCCCGTATCTTCAGAACCAATTGTTCTTCCATCCATTTCAACATGTGTGCCCCGTCAACTCTCCAACAAAATCCACAACGGAGTATTAGACAATATTACTGAGCTCCTAATAGAATGCAGGTAAGCTATTTAAACACAAAATCGCTTTTTACCTTTGTACTAACCAATCAACTGAATAGAGGCATTCCAAAATGATAAACTGCAAAGATTACTAATAAATCAAGCGACAAAACATACAGTGCCAGGATACTTCGGATAATTATGCTGACGGTTCAATGACAAATGCTATAAGTTATGGATGACATTTTTACACAGGAGTTGAAATTCACACAGGATTCTTGGTTACTTCTATATAATATTAATGTGAATACATACACGAGTTACATGTTTCGAACCTGTTGCAGCGTTCATCATTCCAAGTGCTTTGTCACAACTATCCCTGTATTTCAAAGTTCTCAATATATATCGTGGGTTTTACTTTATGTGGTCGTATTTTGTGAAACAAAGTTTTGGGTTGTACCTCACGCATCCCATAAATTTTAAAATTGGCCGGCAGAGATTAACGCACATTTATCAGTCGTTTTGAGTTTTTTTTACGATGTTCACAATATAGAGCCAAATGTGTCTGATGGAGATCTATCTACCAATGCGCGAAATATAGGTAGTAATGCATGGACGTTACAATCAGAGTTCCTAGAATCCCTTGCCGTGTGAATATAATGGTATCCAAAAATCTATGCTGCATCAGATGTACAAGTGTGAAACGAAGTTACAAAGAACTAAGCTGCCAGATATTGATTCGTGCCACACTTTTCAAAAATATGTTACAGAAACTTAACATCGACGAAAAGTTGCCTGGAGGATGCATTGACCAGATCGAACAACTATAATTACTATGACAAGAACATGGGCTGGTACCACATTAATGGAGTATTAAATGCGTTGCAGCCAACTTGTGACGCAGAAAGTAAGAGTTAGATTTTTTTATTCCTATAGCACTTGCATGCAATGAAGAAAAAAAATCAAGAATGCTTCGCTGATGTAAAGTTAATGATTACGCGAAACATTGAGCACCTTTCACCCAGAAAGACATGCAATATTGAAGAAAATACGGATCGCGCATAACGCTTCGGCATATTTGATGGTCTGAAACTTATTCTACGACCTTGCATATTGGACAGACAAAACAAATCTTCACATGTTTTACTTCTGGTGTACTAAAGAACTAAGTGACAGTAAAGTTGTATATAGGCAACTTAAAGTCAGTATGGTCGAACTTAAGTTGCAAACGTAGAACTATTCTTCCTAAATAATTTTGATCCCTCTTTCGTATCAACTAAGCTTCTCTGAACCTATTTATTTGCCAATATTATCCATATACCCAAACCGTTCATTGTGTTGAAAAATGAGTTTTCTCACATCTTCCCCTACGATGGGGCGGGCAAAGAGTTGTTTGCCGATTTTGAACAAAAAAAATCAGAACAGAAGAGCGAATAACGATAATAACTTTGGATGTACCTAAGCAACTGCAAGCGACAAGTTATCAAAATTTTCAAATGATAAATTTCTCCCTTCAACCCGGTCACAGCCTATTGTATATGTCGTTTTCTTTGATTTATGTTTAATAATTTCCTCACAAAGGAAACACAATTAGGATTAGATTTATAGCAGATTCATATCACAACAGCATGCCCTATGACAACAGCATTAGTCGATATAGGTGGGCTGCTCAGTGCTTTACAGGGCCTCGGGAAACTGTTGAATCAATCTCAATCCAGAAGAGATGGGGTTGGCCAACAATTCTGGCAAAACATTTGTAAAGCGACAAAAGAGTCTATAAAAATACATTTCGTGTATGATATTCAATTGATATACACCTCTATCTCTGCGCTAGATACGGAAATAAAAGTTAGTCATACACTTAACAATCGAACAAACAACACCTTTGCGCACTTCCTACCATGACACAACAACCCTGTGCAATAACCATCGTGCTGTCCATCCTTGTTCCACCAGAACAAGGGCCAACATCATAAATAATTTGCATGTCTTGTGAGCCAAAGTGCTAAGTTTCGTATAATATGGTTACGATGATACACAGACATTATGCATGTATATCATATACACTGATGGACTTGGAGTACCCATAATAAGAGGGAGCGACATTGATTAACCTCAGCTTACACCACTACAGGTAACTTACATGACATGACTTGTTTTGGTACGTGTCGGGTGTTGTGGTTTACAATATTCATTTTCAGGTTGTGTCAGGGAGGTAGCATCATGCGTGGGGTATACTTCACATGGATTCAATGGAACTGAATACTGGTCCTCCATATTCAATATGTGCAGGTAAACTGTAAAAATTTGCCAGCAGCAGGGAGTGTGTGTGTGGGGGGGATCCCTTTGGATCCATTTAAGATACGCGCCTGATGTTTGGTGTTTAACAGATTCACTTATTTATAATTGCAATTAATAGCTTCATTCATTCCTTGACCGTGTTATGTTAACAGTTGTAAGTTTCAAAAGATGGCTGTCATATGTCGTTTTTAACTCTCTGATAATAAATATATGTTTTAGCTGGTTGGTAAATCAAAAGTTTCGTATTTTCGTCATGGCATATGTTGGCCAGTAATATGTAAAGGTTTCTCTATCAATATTTTTAAAACGTGGTTTATGCCTGAATGGACTAAAGGGGGCACTCACATAACCTATTATAGTAATAGCACATAAAAGATACAGATTGGCGAAATGCGTCCTTATATGGGCGATGTTTGTAGACAGATGCTAATGGACTGTCCTAAAATGTAAGTAGACAGGTACAAGAATAACTTGTCAATGTCACGCTGAGGAATGTAGAAAATTTGACAATATCAGGATACACAGACAAAATATGTATCAAGCGACTTTTGGTAATTATTCGCAGATAAATAAAAAAAAGGGGTTTATTGCCGCAACATACACACACACACATATATGCATGTATATTTACATATATATATTAACATATATATTTACATTATATTTACATTATATATATATATATATATATATATATATATATATATATATATATATATATATATATATATATATATATATGTATATATATGTATATATATATATCATCCTTTTCAAAGTTGGTACTGTATTTCTGGTTTTATTTCCAGTTTTAAATGTATTTCCCCAAAATGTTAGTGTACAATTTACTTAATTGCCTTATTGCTTTAGTTGTCTTTTGTTGAACAGGAATGAGACCGCAGTGGATGTATGTGCTCAGAAGGCTCAGCAAACTACGATTCCACACACGATGAATTGCCAGTGGTACCTGTGGTCTGCGTGCACCCAGGCATCATCCTCAAGTAGAGTATTCTTTCCTAATTCTTCGTAATTTCGCCAAAATGTGTGTCGACCTGAATTATTTTACTCATTTCAGATTCAAAATCCTCATAAAAAGATCCTTCATTCAAGTACCAACATGCCCATGTTTCCACAGAAACAAACACATGGAAACCCAAAACGCCGGGGAAGGGCCTCTCTTCGGCTTATATGCCGAGACACAAACAGGAAAATGGAATGTCTTGGCACTTCTCGGTATTGTTCGCTGCGAGTATTACTCCTAAACTGCTTGGCAAAAATTCTGAGAACACCGAGGTAAAATGAGGGGAAAGTACCTCGGCTTTTCTGGGCATTTTGCACAGAAACGCCGAGCTAAGAATCGGTGGAGCAAACTCCTCGGCGTTTTTTTTTTTTTTGTTTTTTTTTTTTTTGTTTTTTGTTTTTGTTTTTTTTTTTTTGTGTTTTGTTTTATTTTGGGTTTTTTGTTTTTTGTTTTTGTTTTTGTATTTTTTAGGGGTTTTTTTTTTTGTTTTTTTGTTTTTTTGTTTTTGTTTTTTTGCTTTTGTTGGGGGGTGCGTTTTGGCCTGTTGGCTAAAAACACCGAAATACATGCGCAAAACTATAGTGGCAGTGTTTTTGTACCATAGGTTGTCAATCATGAACACTTTGTTTCTTCTGTTATCTGGCGGGCGTCCAATGGCACCAGACCAGAATAAGACTTCCCCAGTCGCCATGTGTGACTGCTAGCCGCAAAGACAGTACGTAGGCTAGCTTAGTTTGTATGCTCTCTGAGTAGATATTTGATATTATCACATTCAGATAAAGTTAATTTAATAATACAGGACTCATCTACCGAATAATCATTAGTTTTAAAGATATTCAAATTCATCTCATTAGCAGCAACTTGCTTTGGTTACAGCAAGTTTGTTCTTCCATCAAATTCCAAAGACAAAGTTAAGGATGCCATTTTCTGCTTTTGTTGGGTGTGTGTGAATAGACCTAGCGGTGTGGACTCACGATAGGAACACTACTTTCTTCTCTTTTGAAGTTTATTTTCTTTGTTTCTACGAAACATTACCTGAATATGTTTTGCATTTTGAAATCAATAAATCTTACTTTGCTGCATTTTTTCAGTTAGATTTTGATGAAAATGACGGTAATTCGGCTTTGGATCTTGAAACAAATTACCAGGTAAAATTTGATATAAACTTAATTATACTTTTATCAGCAACATCAATCTGACTCTGCATAATTTTGCTCGGAAATTTCTCACTGAAGCATTCCTGGATAATAATGCAAGACATCAGGTAGGATTGAGAGGAAATGCTGAAATGCAAAGGTACTTTCTGCTGCAATTCCTACATGGGCATGTCTTAGCGCTTTTTGCCTCAAAATATGGAGGTGCATTTGACTGTGAACCATTTCTCGGCGTTTCTCTGGATAAATGCAGAGAAATGATGTTGGAATGGGAAGACAAAGGACTTCGGCATTCTTCGGCAAAAATGCCTAGAAATGGTAAGAGGCAGCTCCTTGGCGTTTTGGGGGCAAAGCTGGTACTAAACATGTTTTTGTGGTTGCCAGGGGCGCATCCTGGAGCCCAGTCTTTTAATTGTATATGTTAATGATCCTCACACCGTTACTGCTGACAAAGCTATATCAATTTGATATGCTATTGACACATCTTTATCCTTATTTAATTTCTGCACTAGTGGAACTAATATCAGTTTGTCAGATAATATCTATGCCGAACTTCATAAAGTTCAAAAATGGTTCACCTGTAACTAAGTACACTTGAATATTTTCAAAACTAAGCACATGATTTTTCACAGACCTCAGAGCTACAAATGCACCTGGATCTTCAAAGTAATAGAATTCCAATCGAACCAATCAATGGATTTTACGTCCTGGGCTTGCAAATGGATGAGGACCTATGCCGGGCCCTGTGCGTGAATAAAATTGCTGGTAAACTTGCCAGGGTAAATGGAACCCTGACATGAGTGCGCGCATTTTTTGCCTCAACAATCTCTCCTATTTACGTATAATTCTCTCTTTATGCCTCATCTTAACTGTTCTTCATTAGCGTAGGGTCACTGTTATGAAAAGATTCCCAAACTAAACAAGGATGCACTGCTGTTGATCTCTAACGCACACTTTCTTGCACACGCTGAGCCTTTATTTAAAAAAACTTAATATACTAAAAAAAAATACCATGCTTCCTGCGACTGGAAGCTTTGGAATTTTATTTCCGATACTCTACAGTGCAACCGCCTGCCTATTTCAACAATCTGTTTTTGGTGCCACCTGCAACTCATCGGCACAATACTGAAAATAGAAATTCACCTCATGCCGCACTTCCTCGAGGACGTACTACTGAGAATTTACACTTCAGCTTTAATTGCTGAAACGCCTTAGAGTATATTTTGAAACAAAAAAGTCCACACATATTCATATTTTGTTTTTTGTCCCAATACATCAAAGTCCAATTTATGAGTCAGTGTTCAAAGGAATGCACTGTCACGAACTCCTCTGTATGTAATATATGTTAGACTTTATTGTAAGTGCTCTTTACTTAATACAGTCATGCTTGATAGTCTACAATGACACCAGGTCGCTAAAACCATCGATTGACCATGTCAAAAGACAAAAAAACATTGTACTAATAGTTCGACATTGTCTAGTGGCAATATATACAAAACGTCGCAATTATTCTTATACCGATGTGTTAGTGTCTTCTTTGCAGGCGATGTATGCGGGAAATCAATTAATGCCTGTTCCCCGGAACTAGCATATGGATTCAACGGCACTAATCATACCATCTGTAACAGAATATCCTCCATCAAATCATGTTTGGCATCACTTCGCCAATATTGCAGTTACTACAATACTTACTTTGTTCAAATGGAAAGAATGCTAGCTTTAACTTGCAACACATCAGGTAAGTAGTCGGCACAATCTATTATATTGATCCTTGTTGTTCCACCAGTTCTCTCCTGGTGACTGATTGTCACCGTTCCACCGGGCCAGAGTTTGATATTTTTGCAAAGAAATTAATGTGCACGGCCCGCATCAACTCACTCTGATGAACCACCTGCTTGCAGACCAGCAGCACATTGGGGGGTACTCAGACGGTGTAGAGTCAGGCCATGATGTGGCTTGGGTTATAAAAATATACGAGTAGCTCACTGAGCCACTTGTGCATGCTTTTAATATCTGGTTAATTAAATTGTATTAATTGAAGTCTACATTTTCGCGTTCCAGCGAATTTCTAGAAGATAACATTATTACAATGTCAACCCAGTATTTGTCATTTTAACGTTCAGTACTACCGGCGTCAAATAATTGGTTCCAGCATTTCAACTTTGACCCCTGATTATGTAAAGCAGCTTGCCTGATGAATTTTGAACTACCACATGTTTTTCATCGCTGATATATGTAGGATGCTAGGCACAGCTTCGGATATAATTACACAGACTGGTCAATTATTTACGTAATATGCACAATATTTATTAATCGTCACAGCCTTTGAATATTCAAACAATGATGCCACCCGCGCGTTTCAATTTTCAGATATGTGAATAGAAAACTATAGCTAAGTTTTTATATATTATCATCATTTTCTAGTTGGATGCAACGAGGTCTATACCGGAGAAAGAGGGTTGATACTATCACCAAGACAACAGGATTCACCTTATTATCCAAACAACCAAGACTGTACTTGGGTCATCAGTACAGAATCTGGATCCAATATTAGCTTATCGTTTTCGGGTTTTAGCCTTGATACCAACAACTGTTCCGGAGATTTCGTTGAGGTGAGGTCTTGAATATTATTTGATTTTTTTTTAAAGTTTGGATTTATATACAATTAACCCACAATTGCATGTCCATAGGCTGCTGAGTCTTTTCCTCAAAATGGCACAATGTTCTAAATTCGTTACAGTGATAGTCGCCCGCCTAAGTTCACAACATTCCAGTTACACAGACATCAAAGTCCTTACGCCTAAAATGACTAACATCCAAAATCAAAACTGTATACTTCATTGGATATTAAAGCGTTTAAGACATGTTATTTCAAGTATGATATCATGCAAAAAGAATATGAAACTATTTTAAAATTGCTTGACACCAATGAGACAGTTGCTAGATACGAATTGCCCAATGGACAAAAATACAGCACGGTGGTTATAAAAGTGCAGCATATGTTTTAAAATATTTCAAATTTTCAAAAGTTCACAAGTCATGTGATAAGACATTATATGGGGGCCAGTTGAATATATACATAGACAGCAAGAGGTTCTTATACCTTTGACTTTTAAGAAACGTGTTGTGATTAAATTATGGAAAGCGCCATGGGATTGAAATTGGATTCAATAGTTCTTTTCTTTTCAAATCGCGAGAAGTTAATATAATTTGGTCGGTGGGTCAATTTTCAGATATCATAGTTAGTATAATGGTGCATTTGACGTACCGGTTTAACTTCAGGGTCTCCAAAAACTCAGCTGACCCCCAAAAATCAGTTGAATGCAAGGAAAAAATATAAAGCCTAACAATGTTTGTAGGAGATGCGTCTATACAAGGAAGATTATATTTTTAAGATAACAAGATCATTCAAACCACCGTTTACCTCTGTAGCTTGTTTCACGTTAGTTATGCATTATATTTCTTTATGTCAGCATTATGCACTGCAAAGTCGATTTTTGAACGTTGTGCCATTAAGAAAATGATACCACTGATGTTTTGATGATAAGTTTGGATTTTGTACTTGCAAAATATATCACGTGTTGTGGTTTTGCCCATTCTCCATTGAATTAGTTGTACTCTTAAAAATGGTTCATCCGGTTCTTTATAGCTGAATGTTTAAACGTTTGTCACTGGTACCTAGTACATCATCTATATATCGGACGGTTAAAATTGTTTTTGTGTGGTAATTATTATCATTTGCCATTTTTTATGAGAAAATGACATTCGTAGTAAAACCTATATAAGTTACCAAAAAGCATGCCTGTGACCATATATATATACATATATATATATATATACATATATATATATACATATATATATATACATATATATATATATATATATATATATATATATATATATATATATATATATATATATATATATATATATATATATATATATATATATATATAGATATATATAGATATATATATATATACTCGTCCCAAACACCTTAAACCCAATGACGGAATATTGCGCTTCACATAAGCCAATTTAATTAATTGCGAACTAAGATGTGATTTGGTGTATATTATACCAGGTTCGCGATGGGCCTACCTCAAGTTCCCCTCTGCTAGCGGTGCTTTGTGGACATCCACAGCAGCAGTTTTTCACTGGATCACATGCAACTATGTTTGTGCGGTTTGTTAGTGACTCAAATGGAAGAGGTTATGGATTTAATGGTTACTTTGGTGGTATGTAAAGTAATTGCACATTGAACATGATTTAATATTGTAATGTTCATAACAACAATAACAACATAAAATAAGTTATTGTTACTTTTTTAAGTGAATCAAACCACGGCTTTGCATACAATTTACACTGGAGACGAAATAACGACCCTGGAATGGAGACGCCTGACAAGATGTCTTCATATGCTAATATATGGCCTTATCTTCTGGGGCCCGTGCGTGCATGAAATTACATACTGTTATTCGTGATAAATGTGATGATAAATAATGTGTCGATCTGTTAGTCTCTCCTCTCGTGGAGTCTTTAAGGCCAGGTATAAAGTTCAGTTGACTTTTTTATGAGAAAAACAGCAACCTGTATCTCCAGCTGATGGGATTTTTAATTGCTTTACATTTTTGTGTATCTGTTGTGACATTATATTAATATTGTTAAGTGGGTTGCTGTAGTGGTGACCAGCCTCAAAATTGACTTAGTTTAATTTTCATTTCTAAGTGAAGTACAAGCAAAACAAATGGAGGCTGTGTATCTCAGTAATACGTCAATGATAAAAAAAAAAACGCGCGTGTACGCTAAATTACTAACTTTTGAATATAATCATTTTTAGCAAAAGGCAGATCCAGTACAAGATACTCAATGTGAATGGAATTTGAACTGATTCTGTTTGAAAAAAAAACTGCTCTTATTTCCTTTCCAGATTGTAATAGAGCAGTACAACGCTGTTACAGCAATGGTACTGGAAATGGAAATGTGAACACTTATGAGATTTGCAAGTATGTTGTGCCCTGTTTAGCCCTGCATTGACTTGCAAGTATGTTGCACCCGATTTGGCTCCAAATTGACTAGTTCCATTAGGTTATAAATATCCTCTATCTGCAATCTATGCAGCTACCTGTCTCAACAAATGTGGGCAAATTACTACCAGATCAAGGAAATGCATTTTTCTCACCCATTATTATTAATAATAAAAGCTCCTGATATCCCTTAATCTCTGATGTAAATGCTGGTGTCCAAATTGTAAAACGTACAATTTGTTGATCAAAACCTTCCTGCCCTTCTAAAGTGTGAGTCAAAGTTTTTCCATGTCCTGTGTCAGGGTTTCATAACTCAAACCATTCTTTATACCTACACTGATCTTTTGGAATTATAAGGAAGCTTTATTCTCATCCATGACTTTTGACCTTACCACGGGAATGTAGCCATGAGGGAGTTAAAGGCCCCATCATTTGGTCTAGAATAAGAAACATTCACAATAAATGGTCCGAACGTTTTATGTTCCTGATGTATTGAATACGCTCAGCTGTACATTTAGGAGTTTGCAAACAGTTTGAGAAATCTATATGAATAACATACCTTTCATAAACTTTAGGTCAAACATATTTGTGCTGTTTTTCTAAATCTGCCCTGCGGTGCAGAGACTAAGATCTTACTGACAGGTTTGCAGGTTTTATGAGATCTAGTCCTCGAGCAACCAGAGCTTATGTTTGCCTGTTTTATTTTCCATATCGTTCACGAAACCAAACTTCAAAATATAATGTATTACACTATATACATGTTTCATATATTTTAGCCAACAGGTGCTGATTTCCACGTGTTTGAGCCAAATTAGTCGGGACAGTTTTTGCAATAGCTACTTGTTTCAACAATGTCAGATATTACGAGGTAAGTTAGTAATATTTATTAATTTGATGCTCTTCTTCAGTAATTATATATACTTCCGTATGTGATTCAATTTATGAAAATGGTTTGTTCAAAGGCTAGTGTTTTGTACAGTTCAATTATTCACCATTATGCACAAAAATCATAAATATCGTAATACACCAATTTGGACGATCATACAGTGCAATGTGCTCATATTTAATCACCTAAATGTGCAAATGACAATCGTTAGCAATAGACAACTTCTATATCCTAATGCATTAAATTCATTGTAAGTTTAACTCACTGGTATTGAATTGTATGTAAAAGCAGCTGTTGTAAATATAAGCGGTGATGCAAATTTTGTAACAATTTTTTCTAATCCTTACTTTTTATTGTTTTGACCGTGGGCCCTCTGCAGGGTGCAAATACTGTATCGGTGATAATTAATGATATTGCCAAAAGTTGTATCTTTTATCTCAAAGGTGCAGCAATTTATAGTGAACAACTATTCGAGGGATGTCATTGTCTTACATTAACAAAATATTCTTGATTGCAACAAGCCTGCAGCATGAGCTGTTGTTTGAATGTGTACATAAAATAAGGTTTGATACTGCAGCATAACTGATCAAACGATATGTACTTGAAAATTGTTTTGGCATGGATAGCACTTTGGGTAATGATTAAGAATACCGCTCACAAAATAGACATATAAAAAGTGAAACCATGTTGTTTAGACATAAAGGAGCGTAGCTTGTACAACGTAGCAAGTACATGTACACAATTAGAGTACATATAATTTATGAAACCACATAATTGTGCTTTATTTCGCCCAACACACAGAACTTGGATCCGTGCGGGATGAATGGCTAGCACATGACACTCTGGCAGTCAGTGCAAACGATGATAATTGCGTGCAAGAGTAATGAAATAAAGATTTATACATAGAGGCGCATTTTACTTAAAAGTCAACGGCCAAGAAATTATAGTCCCTATTTTCATTTGTACATGTTTTAAAATCCCCCAAAAGAGTAATATAAGACAACGATGGTCAAATTGCGCTTCCATCCAATATGCGTCAATCTAAATATGAATCCAGCACTTCTCCTGGTATATGGTGAGAGCTCAATGAGTCTTCCAAAATGGAAACTTCTCTCTACAGGCAGCTCTTGGGTTTAGCACAAGAAAAATAATCTCATTCCGACTGTAATCAGAGCTCACCATGGTTTGTGTGTATGTGTGTATGTTGTTTTTGTCCAAATTAACTTTCAAATGTGCATCTATCCAAGTATGATTTTCTTTACAGCTTTTCGTTCTTTAGAAACCGATACATAAATGAATTCTCCTAGGGCTTAATTGTTTTTAAGATGCATTAAAGGGGCATCTTTTGCTCTATCAGCAGTTTTTGTCATTAGAGCTTCAACCACAGACTGCCTCTGTTACATTCTTCTGGTAACTGGCTCAATAATACCGAACAAAGTAATAATAAACATTTTCCTTAAAAAGTAAATATGAAAACCGGCGTATTAACTCGCGTCGGAAAGACTTTGTTCCTAAAATTTCTACACAAACGCAAGTTTATGCAGTAAAAGCGTCATCCAGTTTTTTATTCTTATATTGCTATGCCATGGTGTTGCATGAAAACAAATGTAAACGTTTCCAAATAAAAAATCCAACTTCCAGAACACTGTTCTACATAAAACAACTCTCTTTGAGAGTAAACTATTATTCTAGTTGGTGTTTAAGGGTGACAAAAATGTGCATCTGCTTCTCCCTTTCCACCAATTTGATGTATAACGTTATAATACTTGGAATTTTCAGAAGATATAAACATGAACTTTGTTGATGTTTCTATTTAACAAAATATATAGCAGACGCATTTGAAATTCAAAACAACATAACGGGCCCCAAACCCCTTGTGTGTCTCTAAAACTCTTGTGAGTCATGGAGAAAAAAATATGCAGGAAAGATCGTGAGTGCCAACAGTTAGTTATACTTCCATTCTCAGAGAAAAATTGCAATTTCAGACAATATCCAGCCTGCATTGGAAAGAAAGGTAACGCTTTAAAAAACATTTTGTCACAAAAAATATGTGAAACATTGGATGCGGATGTTTCAGGTTATTCAAACAACTGCATTGGGTTATTCGTGAAGCACAGATAATCTAAAGACACTTAAAATGTACATTAACTTCTCAACATTGGTAACTGAAGCTTGAGTTATTCCACATTCAGCTGCAGAGCCGTCCATTGCAACATGCCTGCCAACTCAACTAACAAATAAATTTCGACAAGGAATGTTTTTAAATTTTATGATGCTGCTGGATGAATGCAGGTAAGCAAATATATGGCCGATTACTTTACAGGTATTTTTGACGGGGGTTTAGAAAGTGGTTGGTATTAATCATTCCCAAATACTTCCAAAATCAGAAAATGTACAGTTTTCTGTGCCTATCATATTGCGCTGAATGACTTTAAGGGGCAACGGAAAACAAACTAACAAATCTAAACTCAATTCCTACTTTGATATCCTGTTGACAACATAAACATATTTTTCATCAAATCAAGAAAAATCATAGGGAAATTACGTTTCCTCACCTTGACTAACACA
This sequence comes from Hermodice carunculata, assembly GCA_964020975.1. NCBI lineage: Eukaryota > Metazoa > Annelida > Polychaeta > Eunicida > Amphinomidae > Hermodice > Hermodice carunculata. The sequence continues at coordinate 43,165,263 of OZ026629.1, read as the reverse complement.
CAGTGTGTTAAATCAAGGAAGGTACCTTCCTTGGTTAAATTAAGTGTTCTAACTTTATGTTGGATAATACTTGGCTGAATCTTAGTTTTCGTGAAATTTATCATTTGACCATATGATAGATGATACAAAGTTAGACCTCTTTGCACAAGACATAGCAGCTGATTGCTCATATTTGATGACCAAACCTTTTGTGCAGAGTACAATTGCATAGTTAAGTTACATCTTTTACACAATGTAATTCACCCAATGTCAGATAAAATCCAGCTTAATTAAAGTTTATACTGACTAGGTTCGTGCAACTATACGTCCCACGTTCATGTACTATAACGAACGTACGACAGAGAAGACACAGTGACATAGTGACAATGTTGCAAGTTCTTAATACAAACTTACCAACAAAGCATCAGAATTACCACTTTAGTATATGATATTACACGTCAAACTCAACTCCTTGATGTTCAATGCTGATAAGAAGGAATATGTGCTGATTTGACACACGTGTCAACTCATTAATCTATCTATCTATCTATCTATCTATCTATCTATCTATCTATCTATCTATCTGTCTGTATGTCTGTCTGTATGTATGTATGTATGTTTTTATATCAACATTTTGTATACCCTACTTGATACCGTTAAAAATACAAAAACAAAGTGGTAGATTTCTATCGTGATTGCGAAATTGACTGTTTTTTCCGAACATACAATGTGATCCAAAATCTTTTTCACACTTCTGTTTGACAGAAACTTAACATCTATAAGACTTTGTTTGGAATCTGCACTTAATGTATCACAGAGCCGCGGCTACAACTACTATGACTACCACCAGGGTGCTTACTACATCAAGGAAGCCATTAACATATTGCAACCAACATGTGATGCATCAAGTAAGGAGTAGTACAAACAACAGTAAAGGAAGTATCATATTTTTGACGACTTAAGCACTGTATTTCATCAAGAATATTAAATGAATATTCATGTGAAATATTGAAAGGATATGAATCGTCCACAATGCAGTATTTGCTTAATGTGTCAGGAAATTCAAGAATAACTTCCTAAAACAGATTAGAATTCGAGATAATTGTACCTGAGGCAGCCAAAAAAGTAGTACTGTTTTTTAACAATTATCTCAGGATTTGGTGAAGCAATGTCTAAGTTGCCACAAATACTTGCCAACATGATTTTGGCGTTCTCTAGACAACCTCTTTCACAAATAAAAACATAAATGCAGAACATTTATTTGTTTCTCACCTTGGCCAAAATGTACACGAAAATGCTCAAATTTATTAAGATAAATGCAACTTGTTTTATACAACAGAAGTGACCTCTCGCACAGGATTAGATCCAAAGGTTTTCTTAGAATTTGAAATTGCCTCTAACGGGTGAAATACAAAACTATAATTCTATGCTAACTTTTGCCATGATTAAAAACAGCGATATTAGAGATACCACGCTTTCTTTGCATTATATTTTATGACGCTCGTAGACAGCCTTTTTCACCCAGAAACAAACACATTTAAAGGATTGCTTGCTTGTTGTCATGTTCTGCAGTCCAACATATTGACCTGGTATACTCAAAGGTGTGAAATATGATTGGCATACTAGTATTATATATATATATATATATATATATATATATATATATATATATATATATATATATATATATATATATATATATATATATATATATATGGACTTCTCTAGCCTGCATGACAAAGATTTAAATACATTTGTTCACCACCAACCACTGTCTTGTTATGGGCAGGACATATGTACTATGGTGAACGACGTTTTGGCACAACAGAAGCTTGTTACTGTGGCCAAGTGCTGCTAAATACTTTGTAAATACTCAGTGTACTTGTAAATGCGTGATTCAAACTGAAATAAGGGTTGTGCCATACACACTAAACATCTCGGTACGCTTGTTCTATTTCGTCATTTTTGTAATTGACCCAAACCCTACCACACACAGATAAAGTTCATGAATATTCATGCACCCCCAAAATCAAATCCTCTTTCCTAGTATTATACAATCGAACATTATTTATCTGATTTTAGGTTGTGTTGACAAAATTGCATTGTGCCAAGGATATACATCACACCGTAATGGAGAAATTGATTTTTGGTCATCGATATTTTCAATGTGCAGGTACCTTTACACACTCTTATACTGTTTGCTAGACAGAGCAACATATAGTTGATTTAGATCGTTGTAGTGTCTTGTTTGATACGTATTGACAACTCCCTCCTGGGAACGGACTCTAAAATTAAAATTAAAATTTCGAGCAGCATTATTTCCAAAGAGCAGGTTTTGCTATGCTTACGTCCACATCGTCGTGTTTTGCTGGTATGTTTCTCAATGTGCCATCTTGTCCTGGAATACTATGATACAGGCAGCCATTCATATAAATCCTATTAGATTTACTTAGAGTTTCTTCCTTTTATGCTGGGGCTTTCAGTGCATAAACATGGCTGAGATCCCTGCAATGTCCATTATTTGTGGCCCATTATGGATATTTGTGTATTTCTTTTTGCAAAGGTAAGCGTATGTGAATTTTTATGGCAAAAAAGGGGAAAAATATGTTTTTATTTTCCCCTGGTGTTTGAGAATCAATGTAATATCGATTGTATGGCTGCCTTTAAGTTTTTCTTTATGTAAATTCAGTTGAACAAAGCCTTACTTGCCAATTTTTTCGCAATAAATGAGAAGTGAAAATGCGGCTTGTGTCGCATGCAATGCAATATCCATATTTATTGAATGAATTTCCTTAACTGTGTTTTCGACAGAAATGAAACTAGAACAGATGAATGTGCACAAAATGCTCAGCAAAGTCTTACTCCAAGAAACATGAATTGCCCTTGGCATTTGCGGTCCTATTGCGAAAAGGCAGCAGGTAAAAGAATACGTATCCTTGTCTCTAATCGCAATGAGTAGGGCGTTGCAGACTCGATATTTGCACCTTTTTATTAGCTATGGTGATGATGGTGACAGTCGTTTGACACCAGAGGAGAGCATCAAAGGTCGGAATGGATGGGGTGGTCCAGATTCAGCTGTGATCAATTCTCTGATGCTTTTTTAATTACGCTAATAGTGGCCAGTAAACTCACAATGGCACACTTCTTCTTTTATTCACAAAGGGGTCACCAGAGAACTGACCGAAATACGAAAAAAAAGTCTAAAAGTAACAGATCTATTTAGATCTATCTAGATTTAATATAGGTTCTATCCAGGTGACAGTAACTTTTATGTGATCAGTCCCAACAGAATACATCTCTTCGGATGTGTGTGAAATATACCTCATTATGTCTTTTGACCTGTCAGCCACCAACAGAAATTATTTTGGGTTTATCTAATTGCTTAAGGTCTGTTCATGTACCTATTGAATGGGTTTTCTTTTACCTTAGTAATTGGTATTTCAAGGTTAGACGTCTGATAAGCATCCTAGGGAGTGCTTCCATTATACTTCGATTACTGTTTGTTTGTTCACATATTGTGTTCAAGACACAATTTCGTTTTATGTTGCGTGCCATATGAACTCAGTTGGGCATTTTCATGCTTTGGAGGGTTCATTCCCAAAGAGCTTGTTCAAAATTGCTGAAAGATCTGCCAGATATTATTTCCACTGTGTTGTCATAATAACAAGTGGAGGCATTTGCAGTTGGTATTTGCGGATATATATATATATATATATGTATATATATATATCATAGCAAATATTTAGGACAATGTGCAACTGATTTTGGATAATTTTGTTCATTGTGAGATTCGGGGACAATTTGCTAGGTATGAATGTTGTCTATCATATATACAAATTCAATTGTTCTAGCCCCAATACAATTTAAAGATATGAACAAAATGCTTTCAATATTAACAAAGTGGTCAGTGGACCCTGTTAACCTTTGGATCTTGATTACTGGCAATGGGTATCTGCTTTAAAATGTCCATTTCACATGGATATTTCTGTAGAACAATCTCCTTGATTTAAATCATATTAAAACTGGTGTAGTGTAAAAAATCTGTGGGGTTTTTTTTTAATATTTTTCAAAAATGAGGAATTCCATAAATTTTCTCCCTTTTACAAAGACAACTATTTTCCAATTTATGTATTGCCATAGTCAATAAAAAGATACAGTTATGAAAAAAAAATCCCTGACACTGCTTTGCAGATACATGTGTTGAAATTACAATGATACAAATTGGATCATTTTACCTTGTTATTATTTGAGGAGCATACAGAATTTCACAAAAGCACTTTTTTACCCGAAGCGGTTGTGTTTTTACAACAATTGTGAGTTCCATCTTTAGTGCGGACAGATTCTGCAAAACATGCTGTCAATAGAGTACATATGCTTATTGTGTCAGGGAAGCATGTTCCTGTGATAATTGGACTGAACGTGAAGTCATTTTCCAGGTTGAATATTAGTTTTGTATTGTGTTGCTGTCAAAGATGTAAAAGACAGCACATAAAGAATAAATGCCATTTTATTGCTAATTGTTAAATGTTGGCCTCAAGTGTCAATATTATTATACTTTTAAAGCTCTTCAAATCCTATTTCACACATAACCTATCCTTCCATGTTGAATACAAGTATATCATGCCATTTTTCGTGCAAATTCATGGTGCCGAGTCTGATAACCACGCAGTGGGAATATTAGAAACGCATTTTGACAGCAGACATTTGAACAAATGCCAATTATTTATGAATCTTGTTTGTAAGATGCTGAATATGTGTACGTGTGTCTTCATGTCCAATAAACAGAACATAATGAGTACAATGCGCAACAACGTTGGATAAAGCATCCCAAACTCAGATTACTCTCATCTGTTCAAATATGGTTTTTTTCGAGTTCTTTTTTCTCAATCTCACAATTAGGTCGGACGTATACGACAATGTCTGTGCCATGGAAATTTACACATCATAGGTATGGCCTGTTTCGCAATTCATGTCATACAAGGGTCTATAATTTTTGTTCAAATATTGTTATAGGGCAGAAGTGTGGCAACGCCATATACAATTGTTCCCCGGAACTTGCATATGGATTAACAACGCACAACCATTCACTGAAAATTGACGTGTGCAGCAGAATTGGCCCCATTAAGACTTGCTTGGCATCATACCACTCGATATGTTGCAATCATGACTACTACTTTAATACAATGGAACAGACGATGCGATCAATCTGTAATGAATCAGCTGGTAAGATATACTACCTACTGAACAAGATATCCAAATTAGTGAAGAAATAGTATCATTTCTTTGTCTTGCACATTCATTTAATAATAGCAGTACAAAGCAGTGGTAATGCAACACAGTTGTTACTGGTGAGAATGTACTTTCGCTTAATGATAGTGCACAATCGTTACACTGAGAACAAAAACATGAGGCCAAAGGCAAGTATATGTGTTTTAGAAATAAATCAGTTACAAATTGATTCCACAGTTTTAAATTTAATATATTTATAGCCGAGATTCTCATTTTTTGTCATTAGCACCTCATTGATTTATAATTAGATTTATCTTGAAAGAAAACAGGATGCAACAACAACGTCAATTAAAAGGTTTGAATATGATATATTACTGGTGTGTACTCATTGTAAGTTTGTTTCAGCTACATTGGGCTGTGTGGAGTCTTACACTGGGACAAGAGGGTCACTTGCATCACCCAGACACGCATATAATTCTTCCAGTAACTACCCAAACAACCAAAACTGTACATATTCTATTACTATGAACAGTGGCTCCAATATTACCTTGATTTTCTCCAGTCTTCACATTGAGTATTCTACAAATTGCACAAAGGATTATCTTGAGGTGAACATTACATTGCATTTTATCTCATCCATTTTTGAATAATCAAAACACCAGCTATAACTAACAACGGACTATTTTCGCCAGTTCTTATTTTTGTGAGGAATAAGAATGTTTCACCATATTATGAGAACTGAAATGACATACATTTGCTAATTTTTCTAATGAGTATTTTCTTGTCTTGATTTGTGTGTGTGTGTGTGTGTGTGTGTGTGTGTGTGTGTGTGTGTGTGTACAGTAGACTCAGTGCAACTCTTAAATGGCACTTTTGTTTCAGTATTTACTTAACTGAGCTTCATCTCCGCGTTGTATTATATTGAAAACATTTATTTTGACGGGATTATCTATGCGTTACAAGTGGGAAAAATCGGGAAGATGTCTAGAATACAAAAGACACATGTATGAAAGTATATGAACAAGGACACAAAGGATTTCATAAAAGATTTTACTGTAAAAATGGAGGGCACTTATTCTCCGAACGAACTGTGTCCATATTTGAACAGGATTTACTGTATATGGTTGTTTGGTGCTTCAATGTTACCGGAAACCACGTTGCCATCTCCCATCAAGTGGGTTACCTTTACCAAATATAGTGCCAGCAGCTGCCATCACAAAAAAGCATGCCTAGGAATTTAATGCTGTGAGACATGCTTTGTGGTTTCCCGCTAATGGCACGTCTATAAATCCATTTAATTGTTAAGCCTTCAAGTTTCAAAGTTTTGCATCTCCGGTGATAATATTAATTAATCAAGGTAAACGTTTAGATGTAGACAGTGGCTGGATTTCCACCGGTGGAAGATGTGGCACAGTTGCTTCTGTTTGTATGATAGATATAGAAGAAGAAGGCTGTTTGAACAGCCCGTGCTCGGCAGACCGTGATACTTTACACCACAAATAAGTCCCAAGCGGTTCCATGGGTACCGAGAACTGTTTCAATGTAATTTCAACCCACTGGCCAAGTTCTCTTCATTGCATAATATTTCTAAGGTTTCCCCATTTTTTAATCATAAAAACAAATACATGATGGCGCATGACTTTTTGAGGGTACTAAATAGCCTGACCCAAGACATGTTTCCATGGAAGATACTTTTAGGGATTAAGCCAAAAACGCTATAATAGTGACAAAAAAAGAAAGATCTCAGGGCCATCTGTAAGTAAGGTCTTGGGGTATCCAGAAGCACCCCTATGCAATTTCGAAACAATTGACTGAGCAATTTCAGAGAGAAGCCTTTTAAAATATTTTGCAAAAAAAAAAAACGGACAACCATTCAAAATATAATAATGAGTGGCGCGTGACCATTGGAACAAACTTAATAGAGACCCACCCAAGGTAAATCACCACCAAGTTTAAAGTGAATCTTACCAACGGTTTTGAAGAAGTCCAAAACGTAAATTGTGGAGAGACACACAAACAGTCGATGGACCATCCCATAACATCATCCGACTGACAAGTCAGCTAGCCCTGAGGTCAAAACTTATCCTTGGTCATGATTCTGTAAAAGGTGTATATATTGTGAGATAGTTGCTAACGGTTTTGAAGAATTTGGGAACTTTTATATTATAGGTTCACACAGATACACCACAGCAAATAGCAGAAGCTGTTGTTAAGTCTGAATTGTTACTCCATTTTGGCTTATATCAATACAACAGCAATAAAACAATCATGCCGTTCGCTGTGAAGATTGTAAAATACTTAAAAGCACAGTTAAGGAGGAAATGATATTTGGCTAATATGGATAAAATCGTGATAGAGAAAGAGGAAATAATGATTCATGTACACATTTTGACATTGAAGTACTGCTATAGACCTAAATTTGTGCTCGTTGAGCGCAGTGACGAGCGATATAGACTGAGTACTGCAAACTGATGCTATATTCGAGTCCGCATAATACATTTTCTCCTCAACATTTTGCGTTGTTATGTGGACAAAAATTAGAACTCTTTTCAGCCTGTCATAATCGCCAGTAATAGTTTTCCCGAAGCTGGAGTGGTTACTAAAAATATGAAAAAGGTGGATTTCTTGTGCGAAGTGACCACTGTACGATCCACGTAATTAATAACGTGACTGAAACGAGATTGACGCAGTAAGGCGTTTCCTAAGTAATGTATAATGAACAATCAGTACTGCAGGCATTAACTCAAAATCTCTGTGGGGTTTTTTTGTTGCATGCGATAGCTATTATTGGGAATGCGAGAGTATATTTTAAAGATATCGGATACAATACTCCTTTCAACATCAGCAAATATGGTCAGATATGCACACATTACACTTATTGTTATATTTCATGACCATTACCCAGTTTCAGCAAACAAGACACTGGTTTTGCATGCACAAAAATGTGAATAAATAACATACGTTTCACCTTAAAAACATGACACTCGAGCATACATACCAAATTGTTTTGTGCTTGACTGAAAGGTTCTTGTGTGAATGGGGGTAAAAAAATCTATCTATCTGTCCATCTATCTATCTATCTATCTATCTATCTATCTATCTATCTATCTATCTATCTATCTATCTATCTATCTATCTATCTATCTATCTATCTATCTATCTATCTATCTATATGTATATATATATATATATATATATATATATATATATATATATATATATCGATCTATCCGTCTATCTATATCTCGCTCGCTCACTTTCGCTCTCTATCTAACTTAATATACATATAAAGTACCATATGTACCTTATATAAACAATCTTCACAATATTATCGTGTGAATTAGGTGCATGACGGACCAGTCTCTACCTCTCCAATCCTGGCCAAGCTGTGTGGATCGCTGTACAATCAAGTTATTGTTGCAACGTCCCGAACACTGTTAGTTCGATTTGTGTCTGATGGATATGGATCATCATCTGGATTTGCTGGATACTGGGGCGGTTAGTAACTGTAAAGCTCACTGCCTTCTCTAACATTCCTTATGTTGAGAGTAAATCTAAATGTGGCAAGTCAGATTTTGTTTGTTGCTTGATTGCAATGCACGTTTTGCATGTTTAATTGCAAAAGAGGACCTGAAACTAATGTCCATGATCAAAGAAATTCTGTGAACTGTGATCTGCTGGGGTAGCAACGCATTCCAAGCTTAAAAACATCAGCCATAATGTCATAAACAAGTTTATAAAAAAAACTGAAATTAGCCATTCCCAAAAAAGCAAAATTTAAATTTGCGATTTAATGTCCGTGTACGTGGTCTCTCGGCCATTAGTTATGGGTTTAATTACATTAAGGGAGGGTTTATTAGCTTGCAAAGCTTTCGCAGATGTAGTTTAACTCCATTCTATCATAGAAACAATAAATGTGCATTAACAATTTTTTTAAAATTAAAATGATGCGTTTTGAATCTGGCTGAAAGCTTTTTTCGGCTGAAAATAGTCTCTGGACTTTGTGGGATTTTAATCACGTCACTGTAGGGCTTTGTTGCAAGCTCTAGACTGCCCAGAAAAGGCGAATGTACTTTAAGCGCGCATGTGACTGGGATAGAATGACTGAACAGATTTACAGCAACAACTTGTGTAAAGTACCTTTTAGGGTGGTCTTCCAGACATCGCAGGTTATATACGAAAACTTGTTTTAAAAAAATCACAGTTCCATACGAATTTGTGACTACCCAGATCATATGAACTATATCCATGTCAAGCAAGTGATAAAATGTGGTGTTGATACATCGAAGTCCCTTCAGTGTTTTGCCGTCCACAGTACGTACACATGAAATAAAATACGGTCTGCCCTTTCCAGATTGTGACGGAGCTTGGCGAAGATGTTACAACAATGGGAGCAGCTATGGAAATGCAAGCATGTGGGACATATGCAAGTATGTACGAATCACTGACCACAGCATCCGTGTTATATTAGAACAAAGTGCACACCTAGAGGTTAATTACATTATAATACGCAAATTCAATTTGGTTTATTTATATGTGTAGTTTAAGGAATGTGAATCTGAAACATGATGTTCATCAAACATTTAATATCTTTCAAACGTCTATTTTTGCATGTCCATGATGTCTCATCTTAGATGTTTTTTTTATCTGGTGGAGCACGTCTCGTAGAAACGGAATGATACAGCATTTAGACACTTGGTGCAAAGTTTTTGGGAGATCGCCATTATTCGTGTATTTTCTCAGTTCGCCCGGTCTTCATTCACCTCTCTTACAGAATATAAGTTTGTGACGGACACTTTTCTAAATTGATAGCTGTACTATGTGATAGTCAGCAATTAGATCAAAGAGAGTTTTACATGAGGTACAAAATATTTCATGCGACATTTGTTGGTAAAACCTTGGCTGACTGATTAGTCCTATGACGTTTGACAAAGAGGTGTGTGTATGCTGTAGAATAAATGAAATACACACTATCTTTATGTAAGGTTACACATTTATTTTACACCCTCCTAGTCAACAGGATGTGATCAATTATTGTCTTCAATCAACATGCCAGGACCGACCCTGCACTACATCCTTGGGCCATCAATGCCAAAAGCTCCAAGGTGATGCAATATTTTTAGATACGGAAACAGAATACTTGTGCCTGAATATATGAACGCAACATGTATTTCAATTTAAGCAGAAATTATATTACGAATTTAAAATGCGTATCACGTTTGGAACTATTACCTTTCATGATCCCACTGATATGATGATTTATGACACACATGTATGCCTTTGTCTGTCCTTCATGTGTATGTATGTATGTATGTATGTATGTATGTATGTATGTATGTATGTATTATGTATGTATGTATTATGTATGTATGCATGCATGCATGTATGCATGCATGCATGTATGTATGTATGTATGTATGTATGTATATATTTATATAAAGATAAATTAGTCATGAATACATGTGTCTATCCATATGAAGATAAATTCATTATGTATATAAAGATAAATTAGTTGATTGATTAATTGATAAATATTGTGTCAATCTCGATAGTTGGGAATATTGGTCACATACTCCTGAATAAAAACATTTTGTGGTCGATATATGTCAATATTTGACATATGACTTGTAAGTAAAACTACATGTGGTAGATGCATACCCCGAAATACGCTTCAAAAGAGGAAGATGCGTGGGCAAACAAGATAGCCAAAACATGTGATGGCACGATACATTGATCAAAGGGACATAAACCTGTTGTGGCTCACACACACACACACACACACACACACACACACACACACACACACATATATATATATATATATATATATATATATATATATATATATATCAGATCTTTGATGTCAAAAGTACTTATGCTGCCCTTTGCTTTGCGAAATGAAGTTTCTACTTGTAAAACATATATAAGGCTCTTATTAAAGGGAATTTGTTAAGCTACTCATTTACTTGCTATATTGGATTAAGATATTTTAAGTAACCTAACTAACTGAATTGTGCAAGCACAATGAAATCTATTGAAGCAGAACGTATGACTGGCCTCTGGGGTACTTGTGGTACAGAAAATATAACATGTAATTTATATGCTTACCAGGGGTAACTGTACCTTCAGTAACACTAACACCCGCCGCAGGGCCATCCATTGCAACATGCTTGCCAACTCAACTATACAACCAATTCCGACATGGAACGACTTTCAGTGTTACAATGCTGCTGGATGAGTGCAGGTAAGCTGAATATGTCCCCATGTAGTGAAATGTTTCTGATATTTTATCATTTTTTCTAAATTTTTGACAAGGCAGTGTGACGTAGAACTTAACCTTGCCCAATACCTCCAGACTCATGTACAATAGGTTTTTCATGCTGGTAACATGTTTGTATAAAATGGTTTCATGAGGCAACACAGATGGCGGATAAATACGAAGATAGTTTTCATATTTGGTCATATCGCTTCATCCAGTATCTTTTCAAAAATATTTAATACTGAACTATGTATAGAAATTGAATTCCATACCTCTGATTTACACACAGTTATAAGATTATATGTCCAACTGTTGAATGATATGTTCAACGTCACCGTAGAGTGATTTTTGTTAACGTCTGAACTACACTACAGAACTACAATTGAACAAGATAGGATGTAGAACATGTAGTTTTTGCACAAGCCGCCTTCCCCTGGTTAACATTGAATTGAATCACCGTCGGCAATAACTGTTTAATATATAAATAAATAAATAAATATATATATATGTATGTATGTATGTATGTATGTATGTATGTATGTATGTGTGTGTGTGTGTGTGTGTGTGTGTGTGTGTGTGTGTGTGTGTGTGTGTGTGTGTATTTGTGTTGGTAGCAGAGTTCTGCGTAGTTATTTGGCTCTCTCTGGGATTTTTTAACACAGCACACAAGATTGACCGAGTACAAATTTAATGTATACCAAATGAGTGTTGGATAATCGAGGAGAATAGTGGAAATAAATGTAGATATATTTGCTTAACATATGAATATCCGTGAAATAAGGATACATGTATGACCTGTGGAGTAGGAATGGTTCAGAAAAACATTACACATATTCATAAATTTCGATCCAACAATGACAGCAAAATGATTCAAGTAGCCAAAACATCAACATTTACCTTTCAACATCAAAGTGAAGAAACAAATTTCACTCCTGGCTTCAGCCAGGCAGTCACCCATGAAAGGCAACTGGTGGTTTTAAACCAGACCTCTCACTATCTCAGGTCCTCTTTATTAACTACAGACTTTAGCGTTTCCAAAACATGTAGACCTAACGACTTAAAACGCATAAGAGTTCACGGGAGCCATTATTTATTATTTTCCTACATTCTGTGCAAGTATAATGTATTCCTCTTTTGTTGATATTGATGGAAACGTATCCATGTAAACAGTTTATGTAGTGACACATCAAAACTTATTAAAATCAAGACAATTCTGCCAGAAATATAAGAATGTAAGTAAATCTGCTTATGGAGGTACACACGTGACTGAATAAAGTTTTGTCATTATAAATGCCGCTAATGGCTTACAAGCAGTTCTACTGTGAACTTAGCATGTAAAAAGTAAAGTATTGCAAGCATTCATGGTCAGATTCATTCTCCTGTGAAAGCTATTTGTACCTTACGTCAACTATCACACGTTCTAGTGTACATCCCGAACAGCTACATTTGAACCATGCACATGGATGTATGCACAAAAAACTTGTAACTGTGTATACCAATAAAATGTGAAAATTAACATGTTTTACAAACGACATGTTTATTCTACTTCCGTTATGTTATTTAAGGAAACATCGTTTTGTTGTGTTTTTCCAGGAACTTGACATCTGTAACACATTGTTTAGGAGCTGCCCTTAGTTTATCACAGAGCCATAATTACTCCTATTATGACTACCACTATGGGGTTTTCTACATCGATCAAGCCATTAAAACATTACAGCCAACCTGTGATGCTACAAGTAAGAAATATCATAGTAACATTGGCAGGAATGTTTTTGGTTCGCTATTGCTCTATTCACAACTTATGGACTGTTTCCTATGACGGTCAAAGATAAAGACACCTATAAATAGCTAGCGTGTTTTTTGTTCACAGATGTCACATATCCCTTTGTGATAATACAAAAGATCCCATATACAAAACAGTTGTTGTACCTTCAAACACGATTTTTAAGCCCACAGATGAAAGGAAGAACGGTATCCACATCCACTTGCGAAACTTATTTGCCGTATATTGAGGCCGTATATTACAGTTTGCATCACTCTGGGGTGCATAGGGATTTTCAATTCATCCCATTAAGACAAGCATATCCCATCACTTAAGGAGATTTTGGCATAAAGAAAACAAAAGGTTTGATAGGAAAGCATCACTGTAGGTTTGGCTGATGCAACATTTTCGTTTTGCATGTGGAATTTAAGACCAGCTTAATGGGCATTAAATGAAAAATGTTGACTGGTTTATATAGCAAGTGGGGCCCAGTTTGCAGGTGATGTAATCAAATACCTCCATTTGTAGCTTTACCTCCTTCAAGTTTGTCAATAGTGAACGTAGACAGCAAGTGGTATTCAGGAAATAAATACATTTTCAGTTATGAAACTTCTGTGACCACTTTATAACAAGAATAACTGTTGCAGTGGTTGAATGTCATCCATTGTTCATTTAACGGCAAAACATATTAATGTTATAGCTAATATATTTTACAACAGACAGAACATTCGTCGGTACAAGCCAGATGTGTGATTAATGCTAAAACACATATAGTTGTGAACGGAATTCATAACCATGTATATTTTAGCATTTGCAACATCCCCCCCTTCCCAAAAACGGATGTTCATTTCATGCATCATTCACATTATAGGAGCCCGTGCGAAATGTAAAATTTGCAGCTTGATGTCGGCTGCTACCAAGTGGACCAAATTAAGCATTATATAAGAATAGTGATTCAGGATGTGCAGTTAGCTTCTGGACTTCAGCTTCTCTCTCTCTCTCTCTCTCTCTCTCTCTCTCTCTCTCTCTCTTCTCTCTCTCTCTCTCTCTCTCTCTCTCTCTCTCTCTCTCTCTCTCTCTCTCTCCTCTCTCTCTCTCTCTCTCTCTCTCTCTCTCTCTCTCTCTCTCTCTCTCTCTCTCTCTCTCTCGGGACGGGGTAATCCTCCGCAGATACGCGCTCAAACCGACAAAGACCATATATATATATATATATATATATATATATATATAGGCAAAACTGTATAAATGTATACGAAAACGGGTCCCTTGTGAAAAGATTATGTACTAGTGCCATAATCAAATACCATTTGCATATTTTAACGCTTTTGAAGTCAGAAGAGGAAGAAGACAGAGTCTGCCACTTTCTCTGTGTGCCTTATCTGAAATTGTCGGTCAAATTTTGTATTTCGAAATGTGCACGTATTTGATTAATTCTTCCAAGATGCCATTGCTTTGCTCTCTCTCTCTCCCTCTCTCTCTCTCTCTCTCTCTCTCTCTCTCTCTCACTCTTCTCTCTCTCTCTCTGTACATCGAAATCTGCTTGTTTGTCCTTGTGTATCCATTTAAAGATGTGTCCATATCCTTTTCTAATAATACAGAAAGTCCCAATTGTATATATAGGTAGATACACACTAATTCAGCGAATCAAGATTAAGTGAATGACCTATTGAGAGAAAGCTGTTTACCTATTGGATGATATTTTCATGAAAATCAAAGGTAATGTTGTGATGAACTTTATTTATCAGAGGCACATTTGTAGGGATCATCAATAAAAGCTTAACGTTCACTAAAGGGGTTTGTACTTTATTTTGGACTTTCCAAACATCATATATATATATATATATATATATATATATATATATATATATATATATATATATATATATATATATGTATATATATATATATATATATATATATATATATATATATATGCTAGTGAACACTCCTAGCATTAAAAACTGGTGTACAAGATGCATTGCTATTTTTAGATTTGGCATAAATAAGGCAAATCTATCCAAAAAAAAGCTAAGAAAAAGAAGCTTTGCAATACTTCAATACTACAATCTAAGCTAATACTGGAAAGTTCATGTATGTCTACGGGGCGCAATAGCTGGTTCTTTATTAATAGTGTACTCTTCGTTGCTTATTTTTAGGTTGTACTGACCACGTAGCATCATGCAAAGGATACACATCACACCGTAACGGCGGGACTGATTTTTTGGCATCGATATTCCCAATGTGCAGGTAACTTTACATTGTGTGGGGTTTTTTTTTTACTTGTCATATAGAAAAAAAAACCATTAGATCAAAATTTGATTTAATGATATGGGTGTAAAGTATCCTGGGTGAAGATAATCATTACAGATGTATTATTCAAAACTAAATTCGTTTCCTTGCTTTGCAATAGATTAGCATGTATAATGTTTCTTCATGATGTCCAATCCAACTAACCTTTTGGATTTTACAGGGAAAATCATAAAAAAATCATCAAGTTTATCCTGTTGTCAGCACTCATGCATATTTTATATATTGACAGAGTACTTTATTTTATCCTGGTCATAGTACAACTACACATTTGTATATTTTGATGGAACTCTTCTCTATGTTTTGATTTGTTATCCATTTTCATATGAAGGTTTTATATTGCACTTCTTTAAGAAACACAACAACCAAACTTGTTCAATATTTTAGTTACAACAGAATTTTGCATGCAATTCTTCTTCACATCTAATTGAATATTGCAAAACTCTATCATGATATGCTCCATAAATGCATAAATAAATTTCAGTTTTTAACTAACGGCAACCTAAAATTTGTTATATTATTTCTTGCAATTATCATAGTATTCTTATTCAGACCCGAAGAATTCATAATGGATGTAATGCGAGAAAAGTTAGAAAGAAACTCATTGTAAATCTTTGTACCAACCCAGACTACATATTTTACATAGAACGGATTGGTTTGCTCTTTTTAGCCACTTAGAAACAATACTTGACACCTTTTTAAGCCAGCTAAAAATTTGATGGCCCTAAACGTACTGCTCCATATCCTAATTTGGTCTTCTGCTATTACATTATGTAAGTTTTTTGTATCGCTTCATTCAGTTAAATATATGCAATACACGTCATAAAAGTCGTGGTTAGTACCACTTTGCACTATGTGCTAGCAGCTTGACACTATATCATTGAGACTAGCATACGTATGTTATGAGCTGTTCATCGAATACACTAGTTTTTTTAATCTGCATTATTCCTCATATGTCCAATTTATTTCTGCTAGCCCTGAGGTGACTGAGCAGTTGACGAATGCCTATCTCCCCTCGTGGAATTGTCATTGTAAAAATATCCTTATTTTTTATTACGTCTTTGTCATCTTATGCATGGCTTTATTATGTAGATGTGATTAAATGCATACTTTGTCCTGTTCGCCTGCAATACTTTCCTGAGCTACAAGCAGCTGGTAGTATAAATTCTGTGATATTTGCTTAAAGAGCTTTTTCCTTCCTCAGTCGCGAGCTTTCGATTATTATTGGACAGTTTCCTTCCACCACTCTATTGAATGTGCCCCAAATAATCCTCACCCCCCCCCCGAAAAAAAACTAGTTCCGCAGTATTTATGCTAGGTAAATAACATACATCAGCATCTCTTTAGATTTATCATTCCGCGAGTATGTTTACTGCCGAGGGCCTATCTAATCAAAAAGAAAAGTATCGATTAATTCCCATTCAGGAATTATTATTATTATTATTGTTATTGTTATTGTTGTTGTTGTTGTTGTTGTTGTTGTTGTTGTTGTTGTTGTTGTTGTTGTTGTTGTTGTTGTTGTTGTTGTTGTTGTTGTTGTTGTTGTTATTCAAGTTTTCTCTTTCTCCAAATTCACTGCAAAAAACGGTTTTGGCGCTCGTCTTCGCTACAAAGAAATGTGGAATGAAACTGAAAGTATGCAATGCATCAATACTAATATTGCTTAAATTGTTTAACTTGCTATCGTCAACTTTTCAACAGAAATGAAACAGGAACAGAAGAATGTGCACATAATGCTCAACAAAGTCTTGCTCCAATAACCATGAATTGCCATTGGCATTTGATGTCTTACTGCGGAAAATCAGCAGGTAAAGAATACAATTTTTTCGGTGTCGACTAAACTCCATCAGGATACTTTTGTGTATTTGTTTGGTGTATTGTTTTTATCATGAATGTAGACATATAACGAAATACTAGCAAAATGTGCTTACTGCATCAAGCCTATAATCATAAATCTGATCAGAGTGGCCGTCAATTTTTAAGTGTGCCTATGCCTCGCAATCCCTTCTAACATATCAGCCAGCACCAGCAATTAAAGTGGTGCATGTTATTGCATTAAGTCCGTTCCCAAAGCTGTTAGATGGATTTATTTGATATTGGTCATGGTTAATACAAGAGTGTAATCCTACCCAGCGTGCTTAGAGATTGTTTCTATCATGTTTTGGTTTCCATTAATTCGTTCATACTGGCCTGTTCATATTTGATGATGGAAACCGAGATGATTTTATGTTGAGCATCTCAACAATTCTGCAAAGCGTTTTGCAGAGAATCTTTATAAAATTTCTTGAATAGATTTCCAAAATTAAACAATACAGTTCTGGTTTTTCAAATATGCGGATTACACCTTCAGCCTTCATGTGTCTGCCAGGTACTAACCGTCAGTCATGATCAGCACAGAAGTACATTCGTGTATGAATGCACTGCATAAAAACTGACATTACACAAGAAAGTAATCTATCCAAGAGAGGTTTACACTTTGTATCATGTAAATGTATTCATCGTGCTTATTATTCCTATCCATGATTTTTCACGCATTAACTTCTTGACTTTCACGTAAACACCATAATTTATGAAACATATTTGATTAGCAAGGTGTGGTTTAAATCTGCTTTTGTGACTTGGCACGATAAATCACAACGTACAAGCATGAAGCAAAACAAAGCTAGTTGAAGCATCCCTAACTAAAGTACTCTATTTGCTGTTATATGTTCAATTATTTTCATAGGGCAGAAGTGTGGCAATGCCATATACAATTGCTCCCCAGAACTTGCATATGGATTAACAACGTACAATGCTTCAGTAAGGGTCGACGTGTGCAACAGGATTGAGTCCATTAAGACTTGTGTGGCATCATACCGCTCGATGTGTTGTAACCATGATTATTACTTCAATAAAATGGATCAAGCGATAAGATCAGTCTGTAATGAATCAGGTAGGATACAATACTGATTGAAGAAGGTATTCGACTGAGTAAATAACTGCTGCCACTCCTTGCCCATTTAACAGCATGAATACGAAGCAGTGGTATACACAATTCAATAAAGTTGTCATATCTGAGAATGTAAATTTATGAATTACGAAAGCACAATCTTTTACTAAATTATGAAACAAAAACCTGAAGCGCAATAGGTAAAAGATAAATATACGCATATATAAGACTCTAAAAAGACGGCATAGAATAAAAAGACACTTTTTGCATATTATAAGTGTTTTCGGTTAAATTTGCCATGTAAAAAGAAACAGAAATGTGAAATAATAAGTTCAAATACATATTTGAAATGTGATATAATAAATTTTGTATTTTAATTGTGGAATTGTTTAATGTTCAGCTACTTCAGGATGTGGAAAGTTTTACACTGGGGAAAGAGGGTCAATTTTATCGCCGGGACACACAGATAATTCATCCAGTAACTACCCAAACAACCAGAATTGTACTTATTCTATAACGGTGACCAGTGGTTCTTTTATTACCTTGATTTTTACGAGTCTTCAGATTGAATATTCTGCAAACTGTACAAGGGATTACCTTGAGGTAAGAACTGCATAGCAAGATAAATCGTCGATGTATGTTTGTATCATCGACACAGTAAGATTGGATAAAAACGCAATAATTTTCTTCAGTTCCTATTTATCAAGTATCAAATTTGTCTGCCAAATGACAAAAAGCCAAAGTGTAATAAAGTTGCACAATTTTCTATCTACAATTCTTACATTTCTACCTATTCTGCATCTACAGAAGGTAACATGTTAATGCCAAACAGCTGTCAGAACCCATGGAATACTTATGGGGCTAGTGCATTTAATATTTACCTAGCTGAGTTTCTTTTTGTGTCGCATGTATATAATCTCAATTCCCACTCTTTTGCCTTTTCATCAGATGTGCTATCTTTTATGGGGAATGCATGTACACTGAAACGAATTTGCATTTTTCAACGATGTGTATGCATGCTTTTTGCAAGCAGAATAGACAGCAGCTATGGCATATGTATTCTCCCCTACACCTAGTGTACAGTGTAAACTGAAGCACAGAAAGCAGTCTGCTTAGAACGCAAACAATGTATGTTTATATGAGTGAAAGTTGACGCGGCCCATGCAGTTACACGTTATTGCTCAGAGAACTTAATTTTATCATTTAATGAACTAGGTGCACGATGGGCCAACTTCTACTTCTTCCCGCCTTGCACGGCTATGTGGATCTCTGTTCAATCAAGTGTTTGTTGGGACATCCCACACGCTTATAGTTAGATTTGTTTCCGATGGATACGGATCAGCACAGGGATTCACTGGCTACTGGGGTGGTAAGTAAATTAATAAAATCCACTGCCTTCTGTCAGACCTGTTATGTAAAATGCTACCATGTGTGACTATGCTGTGAAATCATCATGGTATCTTCCCTGATTTCAACAAGTTTTACTTAACATCAACTGAAAATCAAAGCGCGAGCTTGGCACATCACGTGGATCAGAGCAACGCACGTGTAAAATATGACCCATAAAAGGTGGCTACTGCATCCCAAAAAAAAATTATCATAAATCAGGTAATCATTTATCCTACAATTGATGTATGCTCAAACAGGTTGTGCACACACAAAACGACGTAAGCAATGCACATCTAGGGATAGTGCTGCAAACAATGATGGACGGATTGAACATAACTTTAACAGACATACATGAGCGAAAGACCGTAGATGTTCGTAATATAGGTACCGGTATGCAAAGAAACTAAGCGCAAAACTTTATGTCTAAAGCGGTATAATTTCTATACAATGTGACCCCAGTGCTTATGTCCTTAGTACTTACGGAAGTGAAATCTAGTCCTCTCTTCCAGACTGTGATAGAGCATGGAAGAGGTGTTACAATAATGGAAGTACCTATGGAAATCTAAGTATGTGGGATATATGTAGGTATGTGACATTCGCTGCATTTATGACACTGTTCAATGACGACAAATGTATTACATATTGTATATTTCTGACGAACATAACAATTTCAGCGCCTCGATAAATTTTCACATGGCATGTCAAATCTGACCAGAAGAATTAAATTTAAATTATGCATTTACAATCAAATCCACGAAACTGAAGTACTCAAAGTACCTAGTAGATCATTCTACACTACAGCAGTACATAAAATAAATAGATCATTCCAGACCAAACTTCATGCAAGACGCTGCTATAATCAGATTGGGTAATTGAAATTCATCAACACCTTGGCAGGACCAAAAAGTAAAATGAATCGTTCCAAAAGACATAACTGCAAGCAAAAACTAAATTTGCTAATTCTTTCAAGTGAGTAGTTGAAACAATCGTGTTTTGATGTTAATAAATTGAAAACAGTCATTACCACAATCATGTTATTCATTTTAATGTAAGAGTTTACATAAAAACAATGATACTTCAAACGTCCATTTGTAAAATGTTTATGATATTTAAATGTTACAGCCATGGTCTGAGAGTGTAATTATGTAACAGGGCAAAATTGAGACTTGGTCAATGTCGTGGTAGCTCTCAAAATGGGTGTTGTGGAACATTCTTAGATTTTATAGTGGTTTCGATACGCAATTTTACATGCAGAATCTCATAGATATCAAGCTTTATTGTACTCATCTCATATGATTCCAAAGCAGTAGTTGTAACGCTAATGATTTAGGAAATATGAGGTTTTTTTGGGACGGACGGCAAGTTGCAAATATTTCATGACAGATAAGATTTCTGACGTATTGGCAGGCAATTGTGTTACTGAATGTGCGAAACGTAACAATTTACTTTTGTATTAAGTGCTTCGTTTATTTTACCACCAGTCAAGAAGATTTAGTCAACTATTGTCTTCAAAGCACATGTGACAAAGTATGTACAACATCCTTGGCCCAGCAATGCCAAAAACTCAAAGGTGATGCAATTTTTTGTCTCTACAGAAACATCATGGCTTGACATAGAAACCGCAAACGTATTTGCGATGAATCTTAATTTAGTAAAGTTACAAATTAAATACAGATTATACATCAACACTAAAATGACTTTGGTTGCTGCCACACATGTGCGTTGGAAAATAATAAACAACGGTCAACTGGGACGTTTACAAAGAAGCTGAAATTATACGTTATTGTAACAATATTTTTATATCAGATGAAAATACAATTTGTTTTTTTTTTCTTTATAACAAAAAGGTAATAAACTGTAGATCTCAAATGTATTTTTTGTCAAGTATGCCACATTGATTTCATTTTGGTTGGGATGCCATCTTTAAACCAAAATAATGAATTCTGTGATTCAGTGAGTTTCATCTATAAACGTTGTCCAAAACTTTATAAGAATATGAATAAATAATGTGTCGACCATTACAAATTTCTCAGATAACTAGGGTGGCTATCAAAGAGATAGGGATGAACACCTTGCAAAACGTAGTGCACATGCTAGTGTTTGGCTTCCGATGTCATTTTGAATGCAGCATGGTAAAAAATTGACACCACTCTACCGTTCACAAAGGAGTGAGTCGTCAAGTCGGTGTCACACGCGAACGGAAGAAGAGTATAAGGGTTGTATTGTAGCTCGACTGACTTGTCCGTTACCTCATATGGTATAATAACAGTTGTTAATACATAACATTATATGGTGCGCTTAAATTATGTTATACTTAGGTTGTTTCACCTGAGATCAGAAATTCCGATCTTCAATATACAAAGCACTCACCAGTCACGTATGAGTTTCAACTTGATAATGATACAATGGCAGTACCTTGTGTAAAATAAAATTAAAAATCATTCTGCATGCATTAACTTCCTAATGAGGCATCGTATTTACGTGCACCAAACATTCCTGCATTTATAATTGACTGCACAGATGATGATATCTGTCCAAATATCATGAGTTCCCATTGGTTTTTATCAAAAAACAGTTTACCTACAGTCACGAATTGTCGCGGGTTTTTTTCAGGTATCGATGTGTCAAGCGCTTCGACTTCAGTTGTCATAAATTCTACTGGGACCCCATTGACGCCAGTCGCCATGCCCACTAATACATCCCTTGACGAGAAACTTCATTCTACTGGGATCACATTGACTCCTGTACCAATCACCATGCCCACTAATACATCCCTTGATGAGAAACTTCATTCTCCTGGGATCACATTGACTCCTGTACCAATCATCATGCCTGCTAATACATCTCTAGACGAGAAACTTCTTTCTACTGGGATCACATTGACTCCTGTACCAATCACCATGCCCACTAATACATCCCTTGACGAGAAACTTCATTCTCCTGGGTTCACGGTGACTCCTGTACCAATCACCATGCCTGCTAATACATCTCACGGGGAGAATGTCTATTCTACTGGTGCCCAATTGACTCCTGCGCCAATCACCATGCCTACTAATACAACTCCGCACGAAAATTTCCATGCTGTTGGAACCACATTGACTCCTGTACCAATCAACATGTCTACTAATACATCGCTGGGAGAGAATTTCCATTCTACTGGGAGCACATTGATTCCTGCACCAATCAACATGTCTACTAACACATCGCTGGGAGAGAATTTCCATTCTACTGGGAGCACATTGACTCCTGCACCAATCAACATGCCTGCTAATACATCGCTGGGGGATTATTTCCATTCTACTGGGAGCACATTGACTCCTGCACCAATCAACATGCCTACTGATACATCGCTGGTAAAGAATTTCCATTCTACTGGGAGCACATTGACTCCTGGGCCAATCAACATGCCTACTAATACATCCATGGGTGAGAATTTCCATTCTTCACACATGCGTCATTTACAAATTTGCGCTTGTCTGCAAACCTTAGAAAGCTTTGTACCATACGGTAGATCTATTTTTAATAATATTTCAAAGGATTGGTATAGCAAGACATGTAAAATAAATGATTATCTTACATATCGGAAAAAGAATTACATATATGTTCAAAATATTTGCACATATATGAAATAATTTTGCAAGCAAGGACAAAAAAGTTTTTGCACATAGCGATGTGTAATTCATTTACACATATGTACAAATGAATTACACATATGTAAAAGAATTACTGACACATGCACACAGTTCTTGAACATATGCAAAATAATCATTGTCTGCTGATAAAGAGATTTAGCTTTAATTTCCCTGAAATTTCGTTATAATTTATCAGATCAAAAACGTACTAAGATGCAAAATTATACTGTTGCAACAAACCCAAAGATGTTATATCTTATTGCAAATAGCAAGTTTTAACAGATAGACCATAACATTATTTTAGCGCGTCGAAATAGCCTGAACGAGTAGTAAGGTTCTCTCCACAACAAACGCTATTGCTGGTGATTTTTTTCGTGTTTCACCATAGGCATGCACAATTTTCGTACATTTTTAATGTAGATTCGTGGGACTTATGTCAAATGAACTTAAGTTTACAACAAATTTAGTTCACGTAACAACTTAGTTCACTTACCCATCTGCTGCAAACACAAAATCTACATCTGATATTACAACTAGGTAAACCCTCTCAGCTTAGGCGATTGAATCTTTAGGTTTTTTTCATCCCATGCAAAATTGCTTGAAGAATATGAATATACATATATATTGTGAAAGGTGTATATCTGCAGCACGGGAAATACCAAGAAACCTTACGATATCAGTAATATATGGGCACCAATGAGCAAACAGTTTTCGATGTGCAGTTGTTCAGATGTTCCTGGTGGAGCATGTCTTTAAAGTTCTATTTTTTATTTATTTCTCCTCTTTTCTTTTCTTTTTTTTTACCGGGAATGCAATTTACCACAGCGTCACATTTTTAGGAAACTGTTCCATGCAAAAATAGAAAAGAGGCGAAATAAAGAACAGCAATGGTGCCAAACCACAGCTACCACATGTACAACTTTATCTAGCTGAGGCCTTGGGACACTTTCAACAGCAATTGTTGAATGGTGTGTGGAGGTGTTGCATTTATTTGCTTCTGTTTCAGATGAAGCACCCAATGGTATCAAGAAACTGATAAATTTCACCGCACCAACTTCTGCATATAGTACAAGTATGAAACCTACATATGTGGTCCATGCGGATCTATCCACAGCGCCAACATCAGTATATAATGCAAGTATGAAACCAACATATCCCACTACTACAGGATCACCCACAACGCCAGCACCAACATATCATACAAGCGGAAAACCTATATCTGCTCTTCATACGAGACAACACACAACGCCAGCATCCGCATATGATACAAGTATGAAATCTGCAAATGCTGTTCCAACGGGATCATCCACAGCACGTGCATCACCGCATGATACCAGTATGAAACCTACATACCCCATACCTGGGGGATCATATACAACGCTGGCATCAGCATATCACACAAGCGTGAATCCCATATCTGCTCTTCCTACAGGACCGTCGGCAGCGCCAGCATCGGGATACGGTACCACTATGAAACCGACATATGTTATTCAAACGGGATCATCTACAACACCAGTGCCAGCATATACAAATGTGAAATCCACATCTGACATTTCACTTCGACATATTTATACACATCCAAGAAGTACAAGTCGAGGTTGGTTCATTTCTTACATATTTACAGACAATAATCCTCTTTCTCGAATTCCTTTGTTCCAAGTCGCTGAATAATTTACCTTAATTAAGTATATGCTGACAACTTTGTTTTTGTGCATCTGTTTGGCGCATGCTGTGTATCAAAGAACACGCCACCAGATCACAGATCAATTACATAGATTTAATAAATGTTAATAATTCCTACAATTCAATTGACTAATGGCTCTAGAGTCATCAAGCCATACAACCTTGAGACCTTAAATCTTATTTGATGAGCAATATTTTTCTATTAATACCAGTATGTGGGTGAGTGGGTGGTGGTGATTGGAGGCCTGCTTTTGTTTCTTGAAATGAGGGAGCGGGGTTCTTTTTACACTTGGTATACTTAAATCTGTATCTGACAACTTTATTTACTTAATGTAGCAGAAACAACTTTCAGTTAACATGGTAGTCTTTCGTACAGGCCCCCTCCCGTCGTCCCTCAACAATCACCAAGGTCCACTTCAAACTTGGTGGGGATGTACCATGGAGGGTCTCTACTGATTTTGCTCAATCTGGTTTGCAAAATTTAATTTTAAAACTTATTTTTCTTTTCTTTTTGGGGGGGGGGGCAAATCTTTAAAAATCTCCAAAACTACTCGGCCAATTACTTCGAAACTACACAGGGACACTTCTGAGAACCTATAGACATTAATATGTTCAACAGTTGGCGCTGAAGCTTTTCTTCTGATATTTTTTTTTTTTTTTTTTTTTTTGTACTTTTTTTTTGTACTTTTTTTCAACCCTTCTCCAAAAAACGGTAAAATTTGGTTGAATTGTAGCTTGTGCAAGGATCAAACAAACTGTCCACTAATTGGTTATGCACCTTATGCCTGATTTCTAGCGAGCTGATTTGCAATTCGGTTGAGGTTATTGGATGGGTGGTGATCTGTTGTCCGTCTGTCAAAAATTCCCCGTTTTTTCTGCTGGAATAAGATTCTTTTCAAACCCGTTGGGGATGTACCTTAGGTGGGTGTGTTGCAAGTATATTCAATCTTGGCATCATTTTCAAGGTCCCAAGACGACTTGCTGAAATTTTAGCTCACCTGACTTCTCTGTCAGCTGAGCTTTTAGAATGGTCAGTCGTCCGTCGTCCATCTATCCATCATTAATCCGTCTACAATTCACACTTTTGACCTTTTCTTCAAAACTGTTGGCCAGATCCACTCCAAAATTCTGCTTGACTAACGTAAACGCCTACCAAGCTGTTTAAATACCCAACACACTCCAGTAATTTCAGGATTTTTTATGAATATTTTTAATCAATTTTGACCAAGTTTTAAAAAATCTCCCCCAAAAGCGTTTGGCCATTTGCTGCAAAGGTGCGTAGGGACACATCTAGGGACCCCTATACCTCAATAAAAAATTATTGGTGTTGCAATTTTTTTTTCTATTTTTGACCATTTTATGTGTTTTTCCTATTATTTTTACTTCTTCAAAACCGCCCGTAAGATTATGCTAAAACGACACTTGGCGCAAATGTTCCTTGTTGGAAGGTGAAACAAATTTGCTCCACGTGTGAAGTTACCTTGGATCTCTTATTTTTAGCAAATATTTCAGTTCGGGTATTTTTCGGTTGGCAGATAAATTCCTGTTCATCGCCTTGTTTAGTCAGTAGCGCTTGCACTGGCAATTCACATTTTCGACTTTTTCCCCAAAACCGTAAGCCAGACCCACGGTAAACTTGGAGGGAATGTACCTTGGGTGAATCTCAACCCAGTTCTATTGGTCATGCTCCAGTGATTTTTTACTCTTTATGATTTCCTTTTTTTAAGGGAGGAGGGGTGAGAAAATTAAAAAAAATCGCTGTCTCCAAAAGCACCTTGCCAATCACTTCAAAATTGCATGGAGACACTTTAAGATGGTGATGTTCCAGAGATATTTGGAGTTTTATTAATGTTGTGGGGTGATTGGTCGGTGGGTGTGAGTGTGTTTTGGAGGGTGGACAAATTCTCACAAAAATCTTCTCAAAAAACGGTTGACCAAGTGCTTTGGAACTGCATGGGTACTCTTCTTCGGGCCCTTGGCCGTAATCCACTTCAGACTAGGTGGGATTTTTCCCTGGTTGAGTTTTTTTTTTGGGGGGGGTGGGGGGGGTTTGGTTTGGTTTGGTTTGGTTTGGTTTTTGTTTTTGTTTTTGTTTTTGGTTTTTATTATTTTTTTTTTGTCTTTTGTTTTATTTGGGTTTTTTTGTTTTGTTTTGTTTTGTTTTTGTCTTTTTTTGTTTTGTTTTGTTTTGTTTTGTTTTGCAGCTACGTGTTCTTCATTGATTTTTTTCTTTGGGGTTTTTTGCGGCATTTTTTATCTCTGAAACCACTGGGCCACTGCCTTTGCAATTGTTAAGGGACACTTTTGATTAAGAGGGTGACGCTTTTTTACCTTGAACTGATTCCTAAAGTCATACTGCAACTTGCTGAGATTTACTTGTTACTAGATAAATAAAGAACTATGTCAGCTAGGACTTTCATGTAGGTGGTCCTCTTTGTGGGCCACATTTATACAGCATATAAGTGACCGCCGTGACTTAATTCTCAAGGTCACATGGTCACTCTCAACAATTTTACTGTTCAACTGATAATTTGAACGCTAATTAAGGTAGGACCCGCTCGTGCCAAGACTTTGACAATTGAGCCAGCACTTTGAAGGTCAAAAGTGATCTTAACCGAAATCTAAAAGAATATAAATTGCGTATGTGTTTTGCGCACAATGTACATTAATACTTTGACATAAGACTACTAATCAAACAGATGGGTTATGTTGCATTTTACAGCCGTTTGAAAGGTCCAGTAGAGACAGTATGATGTGTTTATAAGCAACTATGTTAGTCGCATCAAGGTTTGATAATGACACCAAATGAAAACGAAACATGGCCCCTTTGAATTGAATCTATTTCCACATATTTTGATTAGGTCATGGTGTTTGTTAAACTTTTTGAATATGAAACCTGCATGGAGGTACAGTACCCCTTTTATGCCTACCTACTTAATTTTCCTCCTAGGGAAAGCCAATGCTATATATTTACAATGTACAATTCTGGATATATTATAACCATGACTTTTTGAAACTTGTATTATTTAATTTCAAATTTAATTCGGGAAAGACATTAATTGTATACTGTACCATTTTGATGACAATTGTTACCGAAAATAATCATGTTTTTCGAATTATCAAGTATACCGAAAGACATGGAATTCAATTTCATTAAACAAAATATGAAGTGTCAGGCTAACAGCTAGAGAAGCATACAACTAGACCCCAAGTGACACTGTACATGCAGATCAAGCCCTTTCTGGTTTAATTATGGGTTTTTCACATACTTTGTTTCTTTGTTAGGTGAAACATCCGATGGATCCAAAGCAACATTTCTTTTCACAACGTCCATTTCACCACAAGGTACAAGCACAAAGCCATCCCATATTACAGCCGGACCTGGAGATCAAGTCCACCAGACCAATGTTGCAACTCAAGGTGCCCCCTTCTTTTTGTACCTGTGTCAAGCGTTGTGAACTACAGCCTGGATGTTACTTTATACGCAACATGTGTTAGAAACTTTCAATAGTGTTCTAGTTACTGGTGTTAGTTTTGTTTACAATCTACATTTTGAAAAAATAACCGAACGACTTTTAATTGCTTCGCAGATAGCATGTTTGCTTCCATATATATTGCGATCATTCAACATTTGACCAAGGTCGGACCAATGAATGCACCTTGTTGGCAGTCATCTGTTAGGATATAAGTTTAAACGCTATTCAGTATCAGTTTTTATGCACAAGCTAAGGCTGTTTAGGATTCTGTTACGACGTTAACGGCAGGGATCCGAAAAAAAAACTAATAGTGTGCCAATGAAGGATATAAATGGGCAAATAACCATTCCATTTGGAGTTATACTTCATTCATATTGGAGTTATGTTTGTTTCTGTTTATTACCAACATTTTAGATCCATTGACAATCAACGTAGAGCACCTGTTTGGCATATTACACTTGACATGAAATTATATTTGGATGTATATTCTTTCTGGACCCCAGCTGGCACATAACTTTTCGGTTCAAAGATGTAGCCAACATTAAGCCAATGTTGGAGACCCATCACGGCTACAAGCGGTAAAATCAGCGAAAAATCTGAATCTTCACAGGAGTAAATTGAAAAGATTAATATAGGATGTGTATTTTTAGAACTAGTCTTGTGGCATGTTATGAATACCTTGTTAGAAGTGTGGCAGGGAACAAAGTGTGACACATTTTTGACCCTGTCATCGATGTGTGCCATGCCTCACTTACTTTGGTACTGATTATATAAGACATCCATTGGTGCTTACTCCTTTATCGTAGTAAATCCTATTGAGTTGACATATGGACAAGCGTTGATTTTTTTTGGGGGGGGGGGGAGGGCACATTGGGTGCCTGGCAAAAATTGTTTGTATTCAATGGACATGTTGACAGGATTGTATTTACATTCGGAATTCAGTTCTCAGACATGAAACGTTATTGTACGAAGAGCCAGTTGAAATGCTGTATTTTATTAACACGTGTTTGGAGGGATTCACAAGCTGATTAACAGTTTTCTTTTATGTCGAGACCTCATTTCCGTTTGAATGTTCACAGCCATTACTTTCTGGTTGGTTGTATACTGACAGACGACTTTCGTTTTTGGCTCTCTGATGGCTACCTACACCATTCATCAGTTTTTAGCTGTGGCCATGTTGTAAGCCAGGATTGAGACAACTTTGTGCCGACAGACAAATCGCATAGATGCCACATTGACATACAATGTTGGCCGCCATTTTTTTCTGGGTGGTTGCGTTCTGACAGGCGACTTACGTTGTTGGCTCCATGTTGGCAACGTGCACGAGTCGGAAGGTTTTTGTTGGTGGCCCTGTTATATGCCAGTATTCATACAACGTTTGGCAGATGAACGACATGGCATTGATACTATATTAGGTATACAGTGCTGGCTCTACGCAGCAGTTACCGTTGGGCCAGCTTAGGCTTCATGTTGTCATGCCGGCAGGATTTGTGTCATTTCTGTAAACCAATGAAACTATTGTTCCAACCAAAATGTATTGGGAATACTGTCAAACTATTCAACCTGGAGCATATTGAGTTTAATTCCAAAATGTTGAATTGCATTTAAGATAACAACATATTGAGAAATCCCATAACTGTCAGTCAGAATCCAGAATACACCAGTAAAGCAACATAAGTGTGAAACTCCTAAGTAGCGTTCGGATTCCTCCTACCATGCAGTGTACAAAGATAATATTTATGTGACACACGCGGTGGTTTGCACAGTACCACAATCAGCCAGTTTCCAAAACAATGTCCCAAAACATTGACTTGACTCTCCACCATCACACGGTCTAAAGGAGATGAAATATTATGAATGTTTTGTGCAGGAGGATATTCGACCATGCAGCAGATGACGTCCGATAGTCCTGACAGTTACACGACCACCGAGGAGATGACACCTGGCGATCATCCTACAACTTTCGCCACATCACCATCATCAGACAGCACAAGTGAGAAACTGACAAATTCTGTAGCATTGCAGCCGACGTTAACAACAGTAGCAGGTACTTAATCTTCTAGATAACTTTGAGACAGATTAAACCATTGCATGGCTCGAGACCTCGTTCTATGCTGCATGATCAAGACCTTTCCTGTGAAACAGAGTTCTTGTTCACGGAAATCCTAAATTCAGGGTGCCTTTAAAGCAAGGCCAGATCTCTGTCATGCAGGAATGAAGACTGTTGGATATGGAAGCAAGTCCTCGACATCCAACTATGTTTCTCATGACAAGGATCACCTCTTAAATTGATACGTAATTTGAAACCATTTTCAACGTCACGAACTCGAAACCCCGGGCATCTTCTGAGTAGTTTTAATTACCGATTATATAAATACCCGTCGTAAGTTTCGGACCTGTATCCGCTATCTGGGCAACCTTCCTCACTAAGCTCTATCTTCGACATATCGGCTGCCCTGGGCACTCTGTCCAGTGCTGTCACTTAACTTATAGCCTGGGACCCACCACCGCCCACAACTGGTAACATCAAGGCATTGTATTTACGTTTCGAGGTAATGCTCACACTAGAAAAGTCCCAGTATATATTGTACATTACATTCATTCAGCGAATTAACCTTCCCATAACACTAATCACACATATATTTTGGATACTACCTCTTCATACTATCAAATCGGGACTAACCCACACGGACTTGACTGCCATTTTGAAAATTGAGTATTTCGCACCCAATGGTTTGTAAGTGAGGATAGTAATGGAACAATCTTGGGGGAGGGGGTTTATAACATATGAAACCAAAAGTATGTATTTTGCAAATATTTCAGAGCATCACTTATGATATGATGTATGCTGTGGCCGCGATTCACTTTGATATCCAAATCAAATTTATTTTTCTGCGACTGTCCCAATATGCATTGCGCCATGTTCAAAATTGCGCTCTCCAACACGTGCATGATTTGTCAAGGTATTGTGTCTCTTCTGGATTTGTAATTAATAACTGCTTCAGACACAACCGAGCGGGCAGATTAAGGTTAAGGTGGTAAGTCATGTTTTACAAGTACTTTAATGAGCGCTTGCTTTGGTAACTCGGAGAAAGGACACCTGAACCTAGCAAAACATAACAAGGCGACTGGTGCCAAAGGTTGCAGGTTCGAGTCCCGCTCGTTCCGAACATGAAATATAACAATAACAATCATCGAACAACTATAACTGTTCAGCTTTGCTATTTCCCAGGCCCAAGTTAACTCTCCAGACAGGATGCAATAAAATGCTGTGTTTGAGTTGACTTTACAGCAAAATAACGGCACACGACGGCTCTGTCTCGATAAAATCTTTCAAGCCAGAGTCGATCAATTTTTTAAAAGGGAAGGGCGGCTTGATTTTTTTTTTTATGTGTTATAAAATTTGTTTGGCGTCGGGCCTTTTCAGTAGGGTCGTTCAGGTTACCAGAACCACACATATATATTTTTGTTAGGCCCTAGGTAACTTGGACTTTTGTTGAAACATGTTTAAAATGGATGTTCTTTCCCCTTTGACGCATTATCTCCTTTGACGTCAGTTTAATTTTTTATCTGGGGACAGCCGGAGGCACTTGTAAGTAATTTAAAAACAGGTCTGCCTTTTTATGGTCAGGGGTGAGGTTGGGGGCTGGGGGTTGGGGCTCTTTTTTCCCTCAATTCTACATTTTGTTTTTGAGGCTTCCCAGTAGAATACTTTACACACAGTTTCCATATTGTTGTCTATGAAATGAAAGAGCACTTTTGCATGTGTTCTTGGGCAAGGTCTGGTGACTGAGATCCATTGTACTGTGCGTCACTCAGACGGCCATCAAATAAACACTTCAAAAGTTTCATAACAAGTGTACAAATATAAGAGGGAGTTGAGTTGATTTTCAATAGAAATGTGGTCCTCTATAATGTGCATCTCTGAAAAAAAATGGTGAAGCTGCTTTGGATGCTTGAGATATTATGGTAACGTCGTCCCCTTGTGCACCACTCAGACGGTCTTGAAGATGAATATTTAAAGTTTAATAAAAAGTTAATAAATACAAAGAGGAAGTTAGTTTTTAATAGGAACCTGGTCCATTATAAGCTGCATCGCTAACAAAAATTTGTTTCATCATCCAAATTTCTCTGATCAAAATTCAATTGACATCAACACAGTTTCATTTTGAACAGCAACGTCCTGAGCACATTAAGGTTCCATAAACCGTGAAATACACAGCTTGACTGCCCAGATATTTGTAAATGATGGTACATTTTATTGACATCTGCATTCAACTGGCCATTCTGGAGGGGGGATAGAACACCTAAATCACACGTGAATGAAAAAAAAAAAAACAAATATGCATATGGTATTGGAGAGAAATTAACGCAATATCCAACCTCTGCGAGCGAGGTCTTGAAAAGAGGTTTACTTAAGGCTGCATGTTGTTGCCCCCCCCCCTTTCACACCGTGTGTAATGGTTACCTTACATGTGGATGGCTTAAGAAATAACTTTCATCTTTCGAGGATTTGTGCATTACATTGAGGAACATGGAGAATTAAAGGTACATCAGAAAATATCTACGATCGTATTCTGAGAGAACCAACTGAGTCATTCCTGATCTTTTTTGTTTGGTGTACACGCACACACACACTGTTTGATTTGCACGAGAACATGCGTCAACAGACCACGTTAAGATTGGCGAACAAAATACTTGATAACGATATACCCTATCATACGAGGAAAGTGTTTATAGCGAATAGTAGTAGTAGTAGTAGAATTTATTGACTTTAAAGGTCCAAAGCATACATAAGGCAAATAATACACATTATATATATAGTCTATAAACAATAACGATTAATAGTAACAATTTAAGTAAGTTTTAACAAAATCTCATGGATCACCCTGAAGTCTCTTACTTGCTGCGCCTGAATAACACACCGAGGGTATACCATAGAAGTGTGTCCATGAGTGTCCCTTATACTTTGTACTCGAGGGCACCACTGAAGGGCGTGTGCCTCGTCTTGCACCTGTCCACACGGGCATAATCTTTGATCCCGAGGTAAGCGGGACCACCTTCCAGTTTCTATCTTCAGTCTATGCGCCGACAGACGAAGGCGCGAGAATGACACTCGCATGTATTCCGGTATATGCGCTTCAATCTCTTTACCATACACTTCATGTACTTCTAAAGATGGGTTCATTTCTTTGTACACCATGTACTTTCACCGCTCAGACTGCCTAACTCGGTCTTTTACCTTTGAGACACCGTTTAATAAAACGTCATCCAACCCCAACAATGAATTAATGTATGATCCAGTACTGGTTACCTCTGATCTAGTTAGTCTGATGGCAAACATAAGAGGGTCGTCCTGCATATTTTTCCTCTCATTAATTATTTTCTGGAAGAACGTCTTCTGTCTGTACTTGACAAGGTCAGTCAACATGGGATATCCCAATTCTACAAGGCACAGATCATTCGTCGTGGATGCACGAACCCCTAATAAAGCCTTTAAGGCACTCATATATATACACTCCATCTTCTTCAACCCCACGTTAAGCCAACTTTCGCATGCGTACAAAATTGCAGCTATAAAAGCGGCATCTAAGACCTTCTTCTTTACCGTGAACGGCATGTCCGTATTTCTACTGAAAAATGATATAAGCTTCAATTGATGCTTTCTTACAGCTTTAGCATGTTCTGACACTGCCGTAACTGTGCTTCCGTCGCAAGTGAATATACTGCCCAAATACACGTATTTATCACAGTGTTCTACCCGGAGAACATCTGTACCCGTACCTATAGAGAAGGGAAGACGATCCTGCTGGGTACCATTAATGGCCATAAACTTCGTTTTACATTCATTGATCACCATGCTACTGGAAGTACAAAAGTCTTTCAAAATTTTCAGCTTTTCAGCACATTTTTCCCTAGAACTGGCAAGGATCACAGTGTCGTCCATTAACATCATTATGTGCAACCACTTCAAAAAACTGTCAAATGCACACTTTTCTTTCACACTTCTAATTAAGTCGTTTACAAAAACTGTAAATAAAAAACATGAAGTTGGAGATCCTTGTCTGACACCTATAACTGCCGAGATAACGGCTAGCCCCAGAATACTCTTCGACACCTTATACATGGACACTATTGCCAGTAGCATTACAACACCACATCCTAATCGCTGAAGTACCTTTATTAAAGCAAGTCTAGGCACCCTGTCGTAGGCCTTCGAAAAGTCTACGAAAACTACAAATAACTTTGACTTTTTCTTGAAACAATAGTTCATTAATAGTCGTAAGGTAACTATGAATTCTATGCATCCTCGATTAGGCACTCCGCCCGCTTGTTCTCTGTCCGGTCTGAACCATTTCAATAGTCTATTACCTAATACATAGTCATATATCTTCGCAAGACTATTTATCACGCTGATTCCCCTGTAATTTCCGCAATGCCCTTTATCACCCTTTTTAAACAGCATGACAAGTTTTGCATATGTCCATGCGGCTGGATAACTGGTGATAAAAATTGTATTTAGTAACTGCGTGAGAAAAAGTAACCATTGTACTGGCAATAACTTAAACAATCCTGGGCTTATGCCATCAGGCCCACATCCTTTGTCTGGTTTTAACTGTTTTTCAATTATATTTGATATTTATAATACAGATAATAGTCGATTAAACGTTCTTGTTATCGGCCACTGCTTTAGCTTGCGAAACATTTGAAAACTTTTCTGTCGATAGTCATATTACAGGTGAGTTTCCTATTATTTAGATGCACAGAGGGCCACATCTTTGCCATCAACTCCACGGTCAACGGCAGTGACACATGGTAAGATGATTAAAAGTTCACAACAAATAGCTTATGGAGATAAAACTCCAAATAGCACGGGAGGCATAATGACTACAGATTTTTTTCCCAAATCCAATTGCGAAACATTTGAAAACTTTTCTGTCGATAAATTTTTTTCCCAATCTGGGAAGCGAGTACAAATAGGTCAATTTACGCTTTTTTCCAAATAAGGCCTATTATCCAACAGCGGCACTCTTGCTTTAAGGATTATCGAAAGCCTATTGTATTGATCTTCCTATTCCAGCTTTGAAAATTGGGAAACCTGGCTTTTTAACCAAAGGAAATTAGATTTTTATGACTTCAATTCTTCTTTATTCATATTTATTAGTCATGTGGTATTGCTGTAATTGACTCGGTTCATAGTATATTAACAATCCCCGAACCCTCACGGTACGTCTTCATTGCACCTAATTTTTCAAACATATAACTTGTACCAGCAAATCTTTATGCATTATGCCTTTCCAGCCTTAGTGTTGTGATTGTGCTATAAATTTGGTGATAAAAAATGTTGGGTCAAATAGGATGTGTTTGTCAAACCTGTTCTTATCCTGATCGGAAAATAGCAATCTGTATCAGAATTCGGAATTACAAAGGGGGAAATCGGACGTTGGAAACTTCAAACGTTATGACGGGATAATCCTGCGCAGATATGCGCTCAAACCGACAAAGACCAAATATATATATATATATATATATATATATATATATATATATATATATATATATACATATATATATATAGGCAAAAATGTATAAATGTATATGAAAACGGGTCCCTTGTGAAAAGATTATGTACTAGTGCCATAACAAATACCATTTGCATATTTTAACGCTTTTGAAGTCAGAAGAGGAAGAAGACAGAGTCTGCCACTTTCTCTGTGTGCCTTATCTGAAATTGTCGGTCAAATTTTGTATTTCGAAATGTGCACGTATTTGATTAATTCTTCCAAGATGCCATTGCTTTGCTCTCTCTCTCTCTCTCTCTCTCTCTCTCTCTCTCTCTCTCTCTCTCTCTCTCTCTCTCTCTCTCTGTCTCTCTCTCTCTCTCTCTCTCTCTCTCTCTGTCCCCCATCCCGTGCAATCGTGGTTTTCGCTTAATTTCACGCCTTGACTCACTGATGCTTTTATGTGCTACTTTCTGCAAAGTTTTGAAGCTGGCTATTGTAACAGTTTGTCGAATCTATGTGGTATGCAAAAAGCTGATACATGATGTAGAATACCGAGCTCTGGTAGTGTTATTACTCCAGCTCCCGCGGGGATTGGGGAAGGTACTTCACTTCCTTTGATCTGGGAACTTATCTAATTAAATTTTGTGCAACAGGGTATTTGCGACTTGTATGGAATAGAAAATATTCAAGAGTGCGAGGTTTTCATTTTAAACATTTGGGTTCAATGGATAAGACATATTAGATGAAATTTCATCCTGATATCCAACGGACAGGAAAGGTTGTTATACCACATTATTGCACCATTCACAACAAGGAATTTCTGGTAACCTTGAATTTCAGTGGCATTTCAACAGTTTTTTATGAAACGTACCTTTAAGGTCAAGTGACAAGGGATTACGAAAGTGTTTAAAAGTCAAACTATCTGTCAAACATATTTTAGAAACGCAAATTTGTGAACAGAGTGAGGAAAGTCATGTATTGTCATACTTTAATGTATGATATATTTACTGGGTCTCCTTTTCTATATCTGAAACATTCTTTTTGAAAAAATAGGATTGACTCACTTGTATAATAATCTTTTATTATAATATAACACTGCTGAATTGTACGAGGGTATAGAAATTAGACTGTTTACTAGATTTTTCCAAAAAAGCAAAAGAAGTGATATATGGACCAAAGGACACTAAATATCACTCTTGCAGTATATTTTTTTTGTTTGTCTGTTTTTTGTTTGTTTGTTTTTTTGTCTTTTCATCAATCAAATCATTCAAACATAAAACGTTTGGAGAAAAACGCGTCTGTTAATACAAAAATATGATAAACTGCCATCACTGATCTTACATAACAGGATTACCATGGGCATGCACTGAAACGTGTTGCTCAATTTTGTATGTTCCAGTGTGTACTGTGACTTGTAATGGACAGTGTAATTCATATTTCGGAAGACTTCAGTCTCCTAATTTCCCTTCGAACTACCCCACAAATACAAGATGCACCTATGATTTGAACATGCCAAGCGGAAGGATAATGTTATTCTTCAATTCGTTTTCTCTGGAGGATCACTCGTCTTGTAGATACGATAACTTGGAGGTAATTGAATAATAGCTGACATGAGCTTAGTATTATCTCCACTTACAAACACTATTCTTCCAATGTAGAGATGTATGTGGTTTATTTGTCATACGCTTAAGTTATATTTAATACAAAAGATGTCAGTGTTATTGAAAATAAATCTATGATATTTGTGTAAATCATGTAGAATTATTTGAAATTGCAATTTCATTGCTTAAAGAGTCATACTAATGTGAATTATGAAGGGAGACTGGTATCTGTTGGGGATGGGTATTTTGTACGCATCTTCCAGCTGATGTTTTCAATTACTTGTGACTGAGTAAAGGTGCACATAGATGCAAAGTTTTAAATTGATAGAAGCTTTTGGTTAAATGTAAATTGTCTATGAGGAAATTTTGGTCTTGTGAAGATGATTACAATTCAATAATATTAATTACAACACTCTCTCTTTCTTAACCCTGGTGAAGACAATAACACTGATTTTGCGAATAAAATTAGGTCAACATCTCTGTTGCAGTTCCGCGATGACTCAACCTCCGGAGCTCAAAGCTTCGAGAGATGCGGTACCTCTTTAAATGGAAAAGGTGTCCATGGCAATGGCACTTCACTCTCTCTAACCTTCACGTCGGACTCATCAGCAACACGGGCAGGATTCGAGGGTTACTGGATGAGTACGCATTCATTATCTATTTCGTTTGTTTTGTGACGTGGATAGAAAAGATCTTTGATATTTTTCGACCATGAAATAACCAGATCGTAATATAAAGCAGAAACAAAACAAAAAACTGACAGCTAAATGGTAGTGCATGACCCGTGGCTTTTGTATGTTTACATTAACCATGAGAGCTACATGTTTATAATGGGGTTTCTGACACTAGCAATGGACTATTTTGCATTGCAGACTGCTTAGGAGCGATAGAGGTATGCGCATTCGGGTCATCCTTGCTAAGAAACGCAGAATTAATACATGCATCAGCATGCCAGTAAGTATTCTAAAATGACAATTACGTCCTTGTTGACGCGCATCAAATATGCGTATTGACCAACAGTGCAGATTTTATTTTGTTGTCATTTAATTTGTAAACGGTTAATCTGAACCAAATGTTATAAGTACTTTCGTTCATGAAATCTTGTTCGGTGTAGACATTTGGTGTGCAAGCTAAATCAAATATGTCGCAGTTTTTTAGTAAAATTGACTGATTTCATTTACTTATATATCATTTTTTGCGGGGGGTAGTATTTTATTATTCATGGCTTACTTCTCTTGGAATTTGGTTTTGTTCAGTAGCAGTAACTTTAATTCAAGTAACAGGTTCCAGTGAATTTTACTATGGATGAAAATGACGGCATCCTGACTTAATTTGGAGGTCTAATTATAATGTTCTTTAAACATAAACGTAATCCAAGCTTTAATTGAAAATTATCAACGCTCAGACACAGAGCCGCACTCAATCATACTTTCTTCATACTTTAATTGACAGGATCTTTGTGACTCCTTTGCAACAAAACAGTACGGTTGGTACTCAGTTCAAACTGCAGCTAGGGATGTAAAATATGACAAAAGACGGATTTTGGAGAGGGAAATCAGACATGAACAATGCATACAAAGTACCATATTTATCCAAGAAACTCGCTTTCGGTCCGTTCTTGAATACAATTGGTCACTCAGGGTAATATTTTTCTGAAGACGCGATGGCCTCGCTATGTATCCAATTTCATAACTAGATATCCTTGTCAATCTACAAAATATTTGAAGTACGGGAAAGCCACATCATGAAAGTAACTGGTATAAAAAATACAAAAAAGCAAACATACCCAATAAGAATAGTGTAACAAAACATTTTCAGAGCTCCTAGGGACCTAAATGAAAATATAACTATATTTGATAAATGATTTAAAGGTATACTTGACCCCCTGAATAATCGGTCATGTGAAGTCATAATTGCATGACATTATTATGGTTTTAATTTACTGAAGATATATGAAAAATTACACATGTTTAAAAAAAAAAAAATTCTCTCAGCTTCGTCCGTCAATTAGCTTTGCCGACCAGACTCTCTCAGCATCGAGGCACTTAAATAGACCATTTCCTTGCGGACTTATCAAATGTTTTGAAGTCCTCAAGAGGTGGTATGTTAAATACTAGTACTTTGGACCATTTCCTTATTTTTGTTCCCTGGACTGTTTCCCAGCAGATGAATCTAGTCCGAAGTACACATAGGTCCCTTTCAAAAACTCTTAACTCTGCTGCAAATTCCTCACAAGCAACAAGTAACACATTCGAAAATGTAAACTAAGTAAATAGAGAAATAAAGCTAAGAAATTCGTGAATGTGGAGAACCATCCACTTCTTTGCTAATTTGTCAATTTGTTAAAAACTATGTTATAGATACATGCTGTAACTGCTTTGTGCATATTGTACCCTAGAATATACGGATTGATACCGAAAATATCAATAATTATTGTGCATTGGGTTAAACATCATGGCGAAACCGAGACGTTGCAATATAATGTTCAGTAAATACTACATTGTATTCCAGATCTGAGACTTCTATGAAAAGCTGCCTGAATACAACGTTCTCAAATGAAACAAGTGTGGTAGCACGGACAGCAGTTGCTGCCTGCATACAAGATCTGAGTAACAATTGCATCAACTTACAGGGTATGACTCCAAAATATGATATTCAAAGTAAAGATAGTTTCTTGACATAGGATCATTTCATAAAGTGTTGCCGTGGCCTAACGTATAAGCAAATCAATCTGTTCGTGCGTCCGATTACACAGTCTGGGTGACCTCACGGTAGTACAATACCGAAGTTGGCAAGTACCAAAAATCTTATCGAAGTCCAGTACTGGCATTCAAGATCACACCTCTATTATTCCTGGTAATCTACAAGATATACATGCAGGGCGGCAAGCGAGTCAGTCATCACACGGCAATAGACAGTGAAAGGCAATATCACAGCATGAAGATATGTATTTGAAACTGCCATATGGTAAGACGCAGAGATCAAAATGCGTCTCCACAATTGTATAAGGTGCTGGGTTGTTCTGACGATACACAGAATTTCGTGAATATGGAGAAATATCCATGGGTGTTTTTGAGTTACTGTTACTGAATCATATTGAGTGTACTATTGATCAAGTGACTGTGGCATTCTATGTTTTACCTGTGATTTTTACCTGATTCAACTTATTTACCTTTAATGTCATAACTTATTCTCTGATACTATGTATACCTGTGTAAATTAGCGCCAGTGAGTGGCCTCGTGGCTAGATACTGGCGCTATACAAGTCATTAAATTAATTAAAAAAAATAATAATAACACTGTCCATAGGCAGAGTTTCCGACATAAATGTTGTAGTACATGTATGCAAAGTAACTTGACCTAACTTGGCCAAAAAGTTACATTGAGGCCAGAGCATGTAACTGAACCTTGAAAGTGGAGTATTGAGTTGGGCCCCCGATTAACTATACT
The DNA here is from genome assembly GCA_964020975.1 of Hermodice carunculata. Taxonomy (NCBI): domain Eukaryota; kingdom Metazoa; phylum Annelida; class Polychaeta; order Eunicida; family Amphinomidae; genus Hermodice; species Hermodice carunculata. Next base: position 43,124,062 of record OZ026629.1, on the reverse strand, counting down.
TGTTGGAAATTGTACTTGATGAAAATGCATCTATCCAATGAAAACCGCTCAGTTACAGCGTATTCTCCATTTCTTGATGAATTATTTTCCTAAAGAAAGACGGTTAATTTATACCGTATTGTTAGTTTTCATGAAAGCAGGAGCTCTTTTCAGCCATATCTCATTGGTTGGTTCCTACAGGTATTGGCTGTCAACAGTATGCAGAAAACTGCTTTTCAAAGTCATCAAGTGGGGAACTTTTATATACATCTGCATGCAGGTAAGCCTTGTTTCTTGGGAAGCGGGGTAGGGCCATATAAAGTTCTTTTTATCACACACTGGCGTCCTGTTGTCAAGAAAGGGGGGGTGTTTGTTTGTTTGTTTGTTTGTTTGTTTTTTTTGTTTTTTTTTTTTTTTGTTTTTTTTTTTTGTTTGGGTTTTTTGTGTCTAAAACTAATAGAATAAAATTGGGGCGAAGTTGATTATTTTTGCAGCAGATTGACTGGTTTTACCATAAGCAGCCTTTGCCTCTTAAACTGATAAGTATACAGAGGCTTTGCACAGTATTGCTTTTCTTTAGCTCACAAGTTGCATTTCCGAGATACAAATGATTTCGACCGACAGCATACTTAGTATTGAACCATAAATGGATGTTATTTAAAGACGATAGTCTGTCGCGAAACTGAAGGTAAAGGGGATTATTCACGTCCGCATCTGAACAAATTATTTATTCCTATGAATGCACTTCAGCATTTACAAAACTGTTTATTTATTGTGAGAAACATTTTCGTCTGTACCACAGGTACAGTGGTATCATTCCTTAACTATGAATAATTGGTGACCAAAAATGCGTGCTTTGGCGTAAAATGCTTATAGAACATTGAGTTAATCGTTATATATGTTAAATGTGCTGCAAGATGCGTCCCTCTGGGCGGACGATAATTGGGAAAGGCTTTCTAATTAGGTCATGACCTTATTTGGTCGTTACCTTTCCTTTTACTTATTTCGCAAATTGTTAACCACGCAGCAGTGGTCCCCTAGCTGTTTAAAATTCAGTTGTTTCCTGTGTGTCGCCCTGTCAAGTCCTACTTTGTTTTGCCCGTGCCCCACCATTTGCCTTTTTTCTAACTTTCTTTTTTATTTTTATAAATTAAACTGATGTTGGATATGTAATTATTAGGGACTAATTTTTGTTAGTCAAAAAATACGTTAAAAATCAGCTCATTTATTGTGAGAAATTATGATAATTGTGGTCAGCTGGCACTCGTACAGTCTGTTTGTATGTTTCACTGTGCATAGATACACGCATACAGTCATGAAATAATGTAGGTCTCTTGCATTTAAAAATCTGTCGACCTGGTGATTCGCAACAGTGACGTCCAGACTGCTGTGCAGTGTCTCAACGCTGCAAAAGCCACATGTCCCACTGAATCCAGTCAATACCTTGTGGTCACCAATATGCAAACACAGTTATCCAGGGAATGTCTACAGTCATGTATGTTAATCACATTTTGACATGAATTTCTTTATAGATGTGGCACTAGTATGAATAATAATTATGTTAAGAGTGAAATGGATTATGCTATCATAGTGCATACACCATTATTCATACACACACACACACACACACACACACACACATATATATATATATATATATATATATATATATATATATATATATATATATGTATATATATATGTGTGTGTGTGTGTGTGTGTGTGTGTGTGTGTGTGTGTGTGTAAAACTACAAGTGGCTCACGGTTATTCATGAAAAACGTAAATAATTTTTATATGAGACTGGATTAGTTATACAATGTATGAAGCGATAGCCACTTATCTTGAGTGCGCAAAAATTGCAGTTATCCCCATTGCAAGCCTTGTTTTATTACTGGCATGACATCGCACGAATAATAAGGTGACTTGTGATTTGTTGGGTTTATTTGTGCAGTTTTATGTCAGTTTTTGGCTTGTCTCACACTAACAAATATGCAGAGACTATATACCCTTCCGATCAGACATGAGGATATCTTATAATGAGCAAAATAAGAACAAAATAAGCACTGAATCTCTTATTGACAACACTGTATAAAGTATAATAAAATTTGCAATTGCGAAAACAACTTCGGCATACTTTTACAATTTATAATTAAATTTATTTATTCATACATGTACTTAATTGTATATTTTGTGTTTGAATTCGGTCCTGATAATTTCAAATTTTCAGGGTGCAGAGTAACCGTTGGTGCACTAATGGACTCCTTTGCTAACGGAGGTCCGACTTTAGATGCCAACTACTGCAGGTGGTGTATGAGGCTTCATGTTTGTGACCTTTACCTGGCAAGCTTTGGGTGCCACGTGTTGCTTAAACATTTTCTGAATAGAAAAACTGTTTGCCTGCTTCAAGCTGCAATGATATGTTTAAGTTTATGTTTTTATTTACCTTCAAAAAACAGCTATGTCATCACTTAAAAATTAAATCCCCCCCCCCAAAAAAAAGTTAAACTGATATATACCTCATTTGACGCGCTTCGGTGTCCATAAACCATTTTGCATAGTATTGAGCACTGACATTCCACTTCCATTTGACATAAAGAGGGAGAAGAAAGATAATTTAAAAGTCCGATTTCGAAAGGCTTTACAGTGAAAGTCATATGAATTTTGAAAGAAAACTGAAATAAATTCTAAAAAAATTGATGCTAAAGTCTGCATACAAATGTACTATTAAGTGACAAATGGAGATTAAACGTCCAGATTTTAATGGATAAAATGAACAAACTATAGACCAGTCCGAATAAACTGCCGAGGAAGGCGTACAATATTACCCTGTAAAATAATTATGACTTTTCTTTTTTTGTATGTATGTATAGCTCCAATTCAAGTATCCATTTGTGCAAAGATATTCTTTACACAAAAGTAGGATCCGGAGGTAGAATTATCCTGAGTGGCCTGGCTGACATACTGAACTCTGCGTGCTCAAACACAGGTTTGTGTAACTATTGTGATTTTAGTTTGTAAAATGTACGTCAAGATAGGTGCCCATTTTCACGAGAACTCTAGACAAATGCGAAAATATATTAGTACTTCACCCACGGTCACGGATCCATCGTACAAATATGGCAACAACTGTTACGTATCATAATAAAAATTAGATTACCGTGTATGAAAGAAATGTCTATCTTGCAGGTACCAGTGCATAAATACATTGATGAGCAAACTTCTCTTTTAATCCCTTATTTACATAAATAAGGCCTTGAGGTAATTCAAAAGTTGTTGATCACATCGTCTTTCAAGGGGAAATTGGTGTTTCCTTGAACGAAGTCTGTTGATCGCTCCAAAAGCTCAACATCTACTTTGTGAAGTTAGGCTTACAAACTGCATTTTTAAAAGTAATAAAACTACACAGGGTAACTTGAAAGGTTCTTTCACGAGACCATCACTACAGCCTGCGACTAAAATACTCGTCATGAACAATGCAGAAAGATACACTGGTGACGCATATTTATGTCTCAAACTGCAGCAACGTTTTCGAGAAACAAGCGGTATGCGCCTTTAATCATCACCAAGATATTCTTGTATTTATCGATGAATATTATATGAAGTTTACGTTTTGGTGCCGTGCGTTTCAACATATGTTTGTGGCAGTTTCTTTACGGTAAAAGTTGTTGGAGGGTCTTGTAGTTTTAGCTCTTGATTGTTCACTTCAAAGAAGCAGATTGGACAATATTCAATATGTAACTCATACTGGATATCCTAAATTTTGCGATTTATATTTCTGTGGGCAGGTTGTCTTGGATCTGTCATGGGATGCTTTCCGGCAGATTTCTTGCCAAAATTATGGAATGGAACAACCAACTTGACCGCTGCTTGCATGTTAGTATATAGCCTAAAATTATATTTGATGTTGATTGTCACCATATCTTAACGCGCCACAGAATTTCATATTTAACTGACACAGTTACCCATCGTAACCATTTTGTTTGAACAACATCTTTGGACTAGATTTATCGTACAGAGCCTACAGGAATGTACAATTCTCGTATCTCAGGATATAGGATTCTCTGTTAAAAAGAGTTTCCCTTTCTTGTAGATAGCCATTGCAACCAACTTTTTATTATTAGATTGAGACTAAGATAAACGATTGCAGTCATCGTAATGTTTACTTTGGTTTCATTTTACTTTCCAATTATACTTAAAAAGCCTTTGTGCATTAATTAGAATGATGAGATTTCAAAACCGCAAATCCGGACATAAAGCCCTTTATACACAATGGGAAATCGGATATATTATGTCTTCCAGTTACCGGTTTTTCATCTGTTGAATAGGTGTTCTTTATTGGCGCAATTAGCGAAGTTTATCTTACAGTTAGAGTCCCTAATTCCATTCCTGTACCCTTTTGCTTACATGTACATTCGTTTCATAAAGTAGGAAATTTAAACCACCAAACATGAGATACGGATCTTTTCCCTTCATGTATTACCAATCACAGTGATTGTGATGATAATGTACAGTAAGTGACAAGTGTCAAAAAGGAAGTTCGGGTTTAAATATATCCTTTTTCGTAATGGGAAAGATATCGGGAATCGGATATCGGAATTTCACAGGGGGGAATGTATATTGAAATATTGAAGACGAAAGATGAAGAGTCAAAACTGGATAATCTCAAATGCATTTCTCATTGAATGGCGGGAGAAAGACACTGGAATAAAATCTAAACGGAAACCAATCTTTTCTACAATTAATTAATAGTGTGATCTGTTCTACAAATTCTTCAAAGGTTGATCCCTGGTGCAGTTAAGTGTATAAACCAATACTCTTCAGTACATTGCCATGTCGGGAGCAGTTCCCAGCAGTGGCATACCTTGAACACTTTCAAATCTCGTCTGCAGCAGATGTGTGGTAAGTGCACTAAAATATGTCATTTTTGCTGCCGCCAATAGTCACTATTCAATAAGGGATAGTAATTTTTCTCTGGTACCTTTTAGCGGCACAGCTTTTGGCGCCTTTTGAACAGGCAACCAAGAATGACCGATGACAGCTGTTGCGTGCGGTCACATAATCGTGGGACGCTTTTCTCATACTTCCATGCATAGTGTTCCGCGAAACTGCAATATCAAAGACGTCCCATGAATAGGATTACTTGTTAGATTACCGGTCGTTGTTGACAGGTTTAAATACAAATACAGTTTCGCACATTCACAGAAGTACGACTGAATCGGTGACATATGTCCGTTGGATAGTATATTATTTTTTTTTGTCGAAATTGTTTATTCTAGAAAAGTGTGGATCATTTGTGCATTTTTCAGGCAACGAGTACTGCGTGACATCCTTTGCTAGATGCGTTAATCTGCCAGTGTATAAATACTATCGATACCGGGTAACATATAGTTACTACTACTACTACGGATGGACGTCGTATTGGTACAACGCCTACGCATTCTATAATCTTTATCGTTTTTCCATCAACTACCAAGGAGCAATATTTCGAGAAGGATTTCTGCAAACGTGCTCGTAAGTAGAACAAGATGGTCATTCCCCTTGAAAAACAAGGATGTTTGGTCATACAAACAAATAATGATAAAAATTCATATATACTGAAAAAAACAGGATGTTTGGGCATACAAACAAATAATGATAAAGAATCATATACTGAAAAGAGCAACGTTCTGACGAGGAACACTTGAATCAATGCCCTATAGGCAACACTTCCAAATCACTTCCAAATAATAATTCATAAGCACAGATTCCCCACAGTTAAATTGGCTTAAAAATAACGGTGCTTTTTCGGTGGCTCCACGGTGACCATCATAACAATTCAGAAATAAGTCATTGGCAGGAAGAACGTTTGAAACGGAAAATCTTTCTTTTTACATATATTATGTTTGAGGTTCTCACCTTTATCAATTGCCTTGTTTGTGGCCTTAATTTACTATATTGGTCTGCCCAGCAATCCACGGTGAAACCCCTCGAATATGACATTTAATGTCACACGAAGCCACGGACATATTATGAAGGTACATCGACAACAAGGTTCAAAAGTATGATACCAAACCCTCTAGTTACACATATTGCCATTCACTTTTTTTCGTTGTTGAAGAAATACCAGCTGTGCAAGTGATCTCTTGGCATCGTGTGCTAACTATTCAACATATTTGGATCATCAGAGCCTAAAGTATACAAAGTCTCACCTAGATAAACAGTGTGAAATACTGCGTGAGTACTTGCTTGCTTGATTTGGAAAATGTGATTACAGCCCTGTTCCATGTGTCGCCAGCTACGTTTCAAATTATCAAGAAAATAACCTAAGTGCATGGATTCCGATTATTTATTTCGTCCATGGACGAAAAGTTACTGTGATCTGTATTTTGAATTAAGGGAGTATGTTTTGAAATGTATAGGTTTGAGACTTACATTTGTTTCATTATATGTGTTTATAACAGCTAAATTATATACATTGTTCATGCTTCACCACCAGAAGAGTGCGGATATAAAATTTGAGAAAGCGATCTGCCAACTAAATTTCGAACACCTTTTTGAAAAAAGTGTACGTGCTGTGAATTTACATAGCGATTCTAGATTCATGTTCTTTGTGCACCGAAATTTTATTTAGATGCCATCATTCCTACAGTTGAAGAAACCATAAGACTGGCCGAGATCAAAAGCTTTCCTCAGCGCACTTTGGACAAAGCCTGCCGAGGAAAACTGTTGGCTCTGGCACTGAAAGAGTTAGCGCAATTTTGACGAGTAGACAGGACCACTTTAGAAATATTATAGCCTATAAATTCCAACAGGTAATTACAACGCTATGTATTAGTAAATACAAGGAACGCGTGACCCCGCTCACAGACAACTGATGACAGCCAGCCAGGTTTTAGGATAGGCTGTCGTCTGTGCGTTTCTCGTCCACAGTTTACATTTGCCACTTGTATGAAAACGTCCGCCGGGTCCTCTTCAACATTGCTGGAATATAATGGGATATGCCTTACCTGAGGCTACCAAGTTTGTTCAACAGGTCATGGTCCAGTAATTTTTATCAATTTCTGGAGGGGGGGGGGGGCAAAATCGTAAAGCATCTTTCCTAAACCAATTGAGTAATTGTTTTTGAAGTTGCACGGGGACACGTCGGGGGCTTCAGGACGTTAATTCGTTTAACAGGTAGAGCTAGAATCTTTATCTTTATAATTTTTATTCATTTTTTAAATTTTTGGTGAATTTGTGTGGGTTTTGTAATCTTTACCTTCCCAAACTATAAACTGCGTTCTTTTCAATACGGGTAGAAGTGTAGCTAGACTAATCTTCACCAAAGGTGTTCACGAGGTTGTTGTATTTTCATTTGCCGTGCTCATTTTAACGTATTTGGTATATAGGTAATCATCTGTAAGTACAGGTTTTCATAAATACTAAAGGTATACTAACGAACGTGAATTTTTGTAGTGTTTTTCAAAACTGTCAAACATATCCCCTGTAAACTTGGTGGGATGTACCTTATATTGGTGTGCAAGTGCCTTCAATTGGTCACGCTCCAATGTTTTGTAATGCTTGGGCGTCGGAGTTTGTTTGGAAAATCTTTAAAACTTTTTTTAAACTACTTTGCTAATTGCTTTGAAATTCTAAACATTTCTGGGTACCCCTTAACAGTAATTTGTTCAGCAAGTGTTTGTACGATTTTTTCTTTTAGTTTTTTGCGGAGTGTTGTGCGATTTATTTGTGATTTTTTACTTCTCCCGTAGGTCGGATTTGCTTCATACGTAATAGGAGTGTCTCAATCTCCACCAAACAACTAAAATCTTAGTAAAACTGGGTCACTAACTTAATGGCCCTGGTCAATCATACCCATATACTAGCAGCTTGAAAGTTAAGTTAGAAACAGCTCTGCTCATCTTAGTTCAGGTCAAGCTGCAACTTAAGGTCAACTCAGCTCAGCTCATCAAAGTTAGGTACTTTTTTGAGTTCCACATATCAAGTTCAGCTAATGATTGGGCTGTTCAAACAACCGTCTCGTTAGATTTTGTGTGGAATTGGCAAACGTTTGAAACGTTTAATTCAGTAGCCTTGTCATTGTGTTCCAAACGTCATAGGGATCATCACATTTAAATTACAAAAAAAAAGCATTGTGTTAGTTATCTTCCAAGTTAAACTTTGGTTAAAACCTATGGGGAAAATTTAATGTTATGACCATGGTGAGCCAAGGCTAGTATTTCATGTTCCCAAATTACATAATCCATGACCTCATAGAGATCATACATGGGTTAACATTAATTCTGCTGGGCTATTTTCTATCAAACAAACAAAAAACGAGTGGTCAAAACCCGTCAAATACATGTAGATATGAATTTTTGAGAAAATAATTTGATCTCGAATTAGTTGGTCGTGATCCCTATAATTCTAGGTCAAGGTCCATGAACTAATATTGTGTTTCCGTTGGGTTCACTTTTAAGTGTGTTTGGTGAAATTCCAAAGCAGGGAGTATTTATCGAGATATGACCCGCAACGGGCCAAAAATATATAGAGTGTATTTTTCAACAAAATGCACGTATCAACCCCCCCCCCCCCCTAGAAGTATTTTTGGCATTGGTTTCCGACAAAAATTATGTATATAGATTGCCAAACATAACAATAATGCCCCAACTACGTGCAAAAATAATTATGGTATGTAAATGACCATTTTTTTCAAGGTTGCACGAAAATTGCTTTTGCAAATGGAAACACAAAAGCATATAACCGTGCCAGCATGGAAACCAGATGGGTGAAAGGTCGCTTCAACTTCATGGGTAAACTTGCTGATGGAAGCCACTATTACAAACATGAAGTGCACGATGTGTACCTCTATGCTACATCTGGTAATAAATGGATCATTGGTACAACTTTGGGCTCCACCCAGCAGTCTACGTGGTGGATGTATGGACAAAGTACCTTTACAGCTCCCATTCCAATGGTTGCCCAGGATTGGGCATCACGGTCAGAATACTTGGGCGGCACATTTACAAGAGAATATCATCAACCCACACTTGCTTGCGGTAAGATTTTTGCTGTGCAAAACCTATATATGTCACATTTGTTATCTGTGCGTGAAAGTAAGCTGGTGTATAAGGACAATGTAAGGATTTAATAACCAATGCGACCATCATATAGGAGAAATTAAAATACTCGATTTGTGCAGAAACGGGTGCATGGCTAGTAGATTCTAAAAACCTTCTCACTTATTAACTGCTCCGGTCTAAATGTTTCTAATGTACATTGTGATTTTAAACGTTTTTGTGTTTCCAACATGGACCTTAGGTTTACTAAACAAATGAAACATGGTTAAATTGGATGCTGCATTGGAATTGGGCTTAATGTTGAAATAAAATGAAGTCGTGAACAATTACGACTTTATGAGAGGTCACTTGTAATGGGAATGATTTTTTTTACGAAAAAGCCCTGAAAGGGAGACTACAACTCCTTACACATGAAAAGAAGTGATGTCACGTTGCACAATGATGGACAGGTTTGTACTGTTGTACTGGCCGCTAAATGTGCAATCTTATTGAGAGTTGTACTCTACTTCCTCTTATCAAATATTTTACGCTGACAAAATGTTTTGCTTGAAGTCTCTGGGGTATCCTGCCGTGATCAGACGCATCTAGTCAACAGTTTGCCTCAAAGCGATAGTTGTTGGACTCCGCGGCATTCGGATCGCTAATATGCACGAATGAAAATAACAGATTAATTGTTTATATATCTTAATGGATTAGGTTATGTTCACACATGTTCTTGTGTTATGCTGAAGGTAGTTTTGTCTTCAACATTTTTGTATTTAGTTGCCTGACTGCTTCGCCCAAATATTGATCCTTTTGTGATCAAAATAAGAGTGGTTCAATAGCTCCCCTTGACACTGAATGTGCCCAACATGCGGTACAGAAAACTGTTGACATGGTACGCGCCATCATGATAATTTTACCTGTTGACACAACCTTCAAATAAAAACATTCTTAGCTGACGACAATTTACATCACGGTCATGCACCATTCCCGCGTGAGGAAATTTCCAAAAGGCGGTATCTGTGTGATGGTACCACGGTATACAATGGTCTTTTGGACGTTGTGACAAAGAATCGATATTCATGAATTCAAAAGTAGATACAGGGCGCTTTATCGTAGTTGGTGATGTAAATAGGTAGTAGCAATTCTAGGGATTAGCTTGTCTGTTCGTATGTTTTACTTGAGATAATTTTATTTTATTGCACAGTGTACTGTAGTAGCAGGGCCCCGGGGAAGTACAGTCCTTGACTGAACTGAATATTCTGAGTAAATGCATTGTAATAAATTAAAATAAATTAGGGTGCTTTTTGGTGACTATGAGCGGGAAAGGTTTTAGCTCTACACGTTATGATTGCTATACAAAGTTGTGTTTGATGAATGTAAAGATGAAAATGTTGGCGCAACAAGCAGGCAAATAGTTGCAAAAATGATGGTAATAGACAACCGCAGTCGGCTTCACCAGAGACCAGAGCGCCACAGGTTATACCCTATACTTGGACTGATTTTTAGTTTTGAATCAGGAATTTAATATAATAACAACAAAATTTAAAGAAACAATCTAAAAAATAACCTAAACATTAACAAAGACTCGGGTTGGAAACTTTCATGCTTGTCTGATCATCCGCTAAGACATTGCAACCAGCTAAGCTTTAATGTGCTAAGCATATCATAAGTGTTCAACGTCGTGGGATACAGTTTTTTAGTTTTTATACCTCATTTGTAAGTTCGTTGCTAGTCTTCCTCTGAATGGAACGAGTGTAATTTTCTATCAGTACCTCACATTACTATTAATAAGAGTGATTGATATAAAAAAGGACCAGCTCAACTGACAGTTCAATAATTCAGTCACAAGTGTCAAAGCTTTGCATATGTTATAACTTTTATACGGTCTTGATAAAATTAATTTCTTAATTTCACTAGCGCTTTTTACGAAGTTATGAAAGGACTGTTTTTACATTGTGCAGATTATCGATCAGATGAATTGTTTGAGTTTGGTCCAGATGTAGGCGATAGGGAGATATCCAACTTTTACGACCCGTGTATAACTTTACCGAGAATTGACACTGGAATCCAAATATTTGAAACATTATATGGGGTCGAAAGTCGTCTCTTGGTAAGTCGTCTCTGTTCCTTTGGTCAAATAAGTAAGAAATGTATAGCATGTACAAGTGCACATTGGTATGACAGTATAAGACGTTAACGGATCGCATGTAGTACGTCTTCGACTATTGAAGATTATGTTCCTTAGTGCCCGGGAAATTTCGTTGGAATGCCTTGCAATGTCAAAGTTTAAAGATGAACTCAGAAACGGAAATATAACCTTGTGTATTCCTATTCATATTTGCACCAAATTGGCCGCCTTACTAGACAGCAAAAAAATAGTTAATAAATCCAGTGTATGCGAAAAGTATGACAGAAACATGGCCTTCTTATTTATTTAATTTTTGATATTATTGAATAACTACTTACAATCACCAAAAAACTGTTGAGTTGCGCTGACCCATGCCAGCCACAAAAAAACTGTATAGTGGAGCCCTGATCCTGTACCATGAATAAATACTTCCTACAGAAACAAAGCTTAATTTTTTAATCATAGAAAATACACTAACGGCCAGATTAACTTATTTTCATCACGACTGAAGAACGCTAAAAGTGTTTAAAATTGTAAAATGTTTGTATGGAAGTAAACATCGTGGGCATCAGTGCGTTATATGTCCGTTGCAATTGGCCAAAGAGTAAATTTCAGTTGTATTGATTTGACAATCTATATTTATTTGTGTCTAAAAATTTGATTAAATATTCCGTTGCGTAACATGCCATCTGATAAGTACGTATGTAATATTGTTATTTACAGGTCTGTCGTGATGGATACATATCCCTTGGTAAAAGATACAGAGTATCGAATTTCAACAGGAGAAAAATTTCACCAAAATACTCTGTCATTGCGCCTTATCTGAACAAACAAACTTTGTGCATGGGGTCCAGGGTATATTTTCATCACTACGATGACGACGCGTATGACAATGTAACATTAACAGTGTTGGAAAAAGGAAGCAACTATGTCAGAAATATTACTCGTATGGAATATAACGCTACCAGCGCAACCGTTATTACATGGTACGAACTTTATGAACGTCCATGTTGGCACAACTACTATTCTCCATATGACAAGGTTTGTCTCTATCTTTATGTGTCATTTCGTTCGTTTGTTCGCTTGTGGAGCAAAATTATTCCAAATGGCCGTCAACATCCTTAGACGGCATTGCATTATTACTGATGATGCAGGCTCAAGAATACAGTGTTGTTAAATAATATATGTAATCTTACCTATTGTATTTTAAATTGTGGTAGTTGGAAGTAGAGAAAAATTTAAATCTGGAAACCTATATGTAATTATATATATATATATATATATATATATATATATATATGTAATTGACCATTGAAAATCTTCAGTATCTTCGAAATTGTAATTTGCTATTGTAAATTATGCAACGTATCGACATTTCATGTCCTGAACATGTAGGCTCCACAAAAAGTTAACACATTTCAACTACTTTGCGTTGCAGATTCTTCTCCAAGTTAAAAAAAGAAATCAATCCCTGACTTAATTTGTGCTTTGTTGTTAACACCCGTATGATGCTACGAAATGCATGTAAGTTACATCAGTCGAATGGTACATCTTGACGTATAATTCAGTCGCAAATTATACTGGTGGGATCATCACCTTATTCGAAGGACAATATTTTTCTTATACATGTTCATATTTTAGAGAAGTACCTATCAAGTAGTGCTCATAACTGACGGCCTACGGACGTACGCGTTTTTCAACTACCGCCAGGGAAGCATGAATCGCTGGCCCAGGCGAAATCCAATGTACGGTTTCAACATTCGCAGCAAGACCGTTCGACCTTTTAGTGGGTTCTTGTCTCGCAGTTGGTATATGCGGTACATCGATCGTTATTTGGGCAACAAAGGTAATGCAAGACTCTACTGTATGACTAATATAACTAGAATAATAATTTACAATTTAACACGAGCCATGGCAACGTGTACCACGAAACTCCTTACAGGTGTTGCATATTCCGTCCTCCAACAAACTTTTCTCTGCTGGTAAAATTTCGCACTTTTTAAAAAATCTGTTTTCTTGAATATTATGAATACTAGTTAGTATTAAACATTAATCAACTTAAAATAATGTTGCATCAATCATGTGTTGCATTATCCACAATATGTATTGCTAATACACACGACGGGAAATTCTGTCCTCCATGGTAACTTCAGGAACATTTACAACGCCATGCAACAGAATTATAATGTGTATGTTAAACATTTTAAATGTATGCGTACTCTAGCACGTGAAAATAGCAGAAAATGATTACTGTTCGAAGAGGAAATTTTCCAAAATACATTTTTGCTTAAATATCGCTAGTGCTACATACGTTCTCTTGCCACTGCAAATTTTTTTAGTTCTCCTAGTAAATTAATAAATGCTATTCGCTATTTTTACCTTTTTAACATGACAGTTGTTAAATGAAGTTTTCTGTCGAGAATTAACTATTGCCAAGTGTAAACTGCATAAGATCCATTTTAAGCATTGCTAATGTTACATTCTGCCTTCGGTAACATGAGCCATGTCACATGTAACCATTAGCAGGATAAAGCAACAATGGTAATGTTGTATTCATTAACATGGACATTCTTAGTGTTGATATGGAGGTACAAAACAGACAGAACCGGGCAAGATGTTGTAAATGCTTTCATACTTCAAATTTCTAGCCATTGCAAGTGTTGCTGACATAATGTACGGAAAATGTTTTAAAAGAGTTACTGCAAATGGGGCTCATGATTGATTTATGCAAGTTTATAAACAACAAAAGTCTAATATATTTTTCAAACATCTTAGAGATCAAAGCACCATTTTCACACATTGATTATAACATTGGAAAAAATACTTGTACTGTTACCGGGAGTTCGTTCAATACTAAAATTGTTATACGTTCGAAAGGAATACCCCGTGCATTTTTTCACCGGTACAGTGCAAAACTTTTGGGTTTTTTTATTGAACAGAATTAGACAACCCAGATGGTACATTTTTGTGGAATGTGTCATTTGCGATTCAATGCAGACATTACAGAGTCTGCAAACTAGTTGATTCATTTGTGTTTTACTTCTGACACCGTAAACATTATGCGTTGCCACAGAAGCAGTGTAATAAACATAATCACTTTACCTTGTGTGGCGAGTATTCCTTTAACAACATAGACCTTTCAGCTTTACATTTTAGGAATAAAGTTAACCCTGCTATTATACATTAAGCCGTCGAATTAAATGTTTGTATTTGTTTGTGAATACCCAATGTGTTCGTTACTTTCAGGTGTTCGAGGTCAATGGTTTTTGGAATTATTTGATGAAGCCAGCTTAATTGATTCAGCCACAAGAACCGAACTTCAGTGCATTAACTGGTACAGAAGTACACACGATGCCTCCGATTATAAACTTTCCTACTTTCGTCATCCCTGTCCCTGCTCACAATCTCAGACATCAAGAGACTGGCGCTACAGCTCGAGATTCCCTAGGCTTGACACCAGTAAGAGGACTTGCTACCGGTACCGTCGCTCCTTGCGGTCTGTGCGTTACGATCCTAGGCGAAGATATTTCCGATGGTTATGGGGTATTGAGGTATCTAAAAAGAATGTACATGTATTTTTAAAGTCTCTTTACACACATGCAAAGAGATAGACAACAGTAATAGAAATAAGTAGTTTAAACCAAAAGAAATGTCTCAGTGTTCACTTGACTATCCACCGGGTTAATTGTGTTATATTGTCAATAATAATTATAATGTCCTCTTGGGGTGTTACTCTAAAAATGTAACTGACCACCAAGAAGAGTGAGATACTGTCGATGTATTATAATATTGTTGCAAGCCATAGTGACATATGTGACGAATTACCCGAAGCAGAGTTGCAATATTGCTCGATTAATATTATGGTAGTCAATTTTTGGTAAGTTGGAATTGTACATTTATGTCAGTAAAAGTTTGACTATAGATACTACTATAGATAAACGTTCGGTACTCCTCCAGATTTTAGAGCCTAAATGAAGGGAGATCAAACCTTCTGATAAACCACAATGACGTGGCCAAGCTAAAAAGTACAACTAGCAACTGCATATAGTGTTTCTGTATAAAGCGATAATTATATTTTCCAAGTTGTGCTGATTTTTCGTGAAATGATGCAATTGTATTTTTTGAATGATACAAATACACTATATAGCTGTCCTCAAATTTAAAGACATGTACCGGCACGTGAAATACGCAGTGTACATTTAATTTGTCAGACAAAGCTACTCGATTTAATGGACATGCTTGCAAAATCAATAAACATTACGTGTGCTTGTAATACACCCCAAAACCATGTAAAGATAGGCGGGGGGGAGGGCGAAGGGGAGATGAGGGCTATCAGGTCCTAAGGTAAAGAACTGCAAGGACTACTTAAACTTGCACTGCTTATGCGTTGCGTTTTATTGTGCAGTGTTCATGCTACACTCGGCTTTAATATATATGTTGGGATGATCCGATGTGAAAATTGGAAAGTGGGTAATCGGACCTGTTTAATGACATCGGGAAAATGTTGCCATTTGTCATACAGATTTCCAATTTCAAGTGTTTGGATGGGCTTCAATCATTGGAGCAACAGGTTCTGTAAATCTTACACCTAAAGGCAGCGACTTCATTACCATTAAGTCTGACTACACTATCAAACTTTAAACCAACAAACTGACAAGTCATTTTGCTGTATATGGCCTCGGTACGTGTGAATATGATAGTCATGTGAATTCGGCAATATAAGAATTGGATGACTGGACAACATAGTACTCCTCAGCAGCTTTCTGAATGGAATATATTCGGAATTACAAGTAGGACTGACAGAAGATAGATCAATTGTAAGTGGCAAAGATATGAAAGGATCATCCTTCTAAGGTCTTCATAATACCAATACTAAGGTGTGCAACCGTGTGACGGTATGAATAATGGGCTAAATATATGATGTTGGCGATTGGTGATACAGCCTTCTTCTGTTTCAGGTGTGTTGCTATGACTCGTCTGGGGCCTTACTGAGCAACCCACCTGATGCAGGATACTTCTACCTCTGGTATCAAAACCCAAGTGACGAAGAAGCTTACGAAAACTGTTGTGTGAGGTCAACCAGACTTTGCAAACTTTTTTACACCAGACGACCAGCGACGGATTGTGGAAGTTATCGGGGTCCAAATCGAAGTATCTATCAAGTCATGAATGATATTATTACACAAAATTTAAAGTTTCTGTGGCTATGCTCAAAAGCTATCACGGAGCCACAGAGTGTATTAGTGTTCCTGCATTTTATGGGATCAAATGAAACACTGCCAACCTTACACTGAATGATAGAAATTACATATGGGCAATTTATTAACATTCAGTTGTAACGCACCGGCATTTCCTTCACAAAATGTATAAGGATATGTAACTATATCTTTTTATTTTGACTCATATGAAAATATAATCCTCACTGTATGAAAGCCCATTTCAGTAGGTCTCAGTGAAAGTAAACAACCCATCCAACCCTACTGTGATGGCCAACTTTGAACTTGAGCATTAGTTTCATTTCCTAAAATTCATTTTCATTTCACACAGTGGATCTGCAGTTCGCATATTTTTGAAAAACCTGAAACAGAAATTATCAGTGACTTCATAGCGTGTGGCTATTTTATCAGTTTTCCACAAAATTAAAAGATGATAGCCATTATTTTCCCATTTGTCTTTTAAACCAGATTGGGCAACGGGGGATCCCCACTTCAAAACCTCTGATGGCAAAGATTTCACTTTCAATGGAGAAGGAGAGTATTGGATGGTCATGACAATTGACGGTTCCTTCAGCATGCAAACACGGACGAGACGAGCCCTCGACAAAGACGGCAACAAGACCCAAGCTACAGTCTTTGTGGCTTTTGCTGCCAAAGACAACGATACTGACACGGTTCATGTGGGGGTATCGAACACAACACAACGTATGTAACTGTCAAGTGAACTTAACTCTTCTGATTGATAGTGCAGTTGATTAGTTTACTTCTGTGTCGTACAGTTATGGCCTTTTAAAGATCAGGTGACAAATGCATAAAACACACACAAATTTACGGTTGCAAACTCCAATAAAGTGAGTCAACTCACGTTTGGCCTGCCAGCGAAGGGGGGGGGGAGGGATAAAAGCAATTGTCAATTTGAACGTTAAGTGTCATAAACTTATTTTGTGGAATTATGCGATTTTTAAAAGCTACACATTTTCCATAACCCTGCTAAACTGTTATAATAGTTCTTAGGGAGTCATGATGTAAATTAATTGAATAAGGATCCTATAATAAAGGTTTGAAGTGGGTTCTGCTAGCATACTGAGTATTGATGACTAAGTATGGATTACGTACAGGTATCGTTTTTCACATGTGCATGTATAGTTATTTTATAAATCGACAGCCATGTGCACATAGTTTGGTTACACTTGTTCAGTTTGTTTCGAAACCGCAATACATACTCATTTTTTATGTTTATATGCCTTTTTGAACACACTAATAATAAAATTAGACATTCCATAGAGTTAACACTTCGAATTTCTTCCTAGTTTCTGCAGTCTTTTTGTGTCAGAGATAGCCAACAGGTAGCACAATAGATAAGAACAACAAGAAGAAAACAGTCCTAATGTATTGCTACTGTTTTTATCTGAGTCGCTGACTTATAAATCAGCTGAAGGTATGGTATGGCCCATCGGCCATCCCTCTATCCACAGTTTACATTTTTTACTTCTCCCACTAAACTGTCTGCCAGATTCACTTTAAACTTTGTGAGGATGTAACTTATGTGTGTCTCTGTCAGCTTTGTTCCAAATTGTAGTAGTCCAATAAGTTTTGGACTTTTTAATGAATTTTGTGTTCCTTTTTTTCTTTGGAAAACCTTTAAAAATCTACTCCAAAATCACTGGGCAAATTGCTTGGGACTTGCATAAGGACACTTCTGGGGACTCCTACACCTTAATAAATTTAATCGGTGGCGCTGCAATATTTTCCTTTTTTTTTTTTTTTTTTTTTTTTTTTTTTGCTTAGTTGACTGCTAGTCAGGCTGAGCTCTGTCTTCCGTCCGTTGGCCCTCCATCCGTTTGTTCACAATTACATTTCGACTTCCAAAACCATCAGCCAGATTTGCTTCAAACTTCATTACAATATACCTTTGGTGGCTCTCTACCAGGCTTGTGCAAGTAGTCGTGCTCCAGTGATTTTTTGGATTTTTTCAAAAGTTTTTATTTGGTCATTTTTCTGAAAACAATGTTCTTCCCCCAAACCGCTCACCCAATTGCTTTTATATCTCACAGGAACACTCCTAGGGACTCAAAGTTCTGAATGTGTTCCCAAGGTGGTGCTGCAATTTTGTTCTTTTCTCTAATGCTTTTTTTGTGTGTTTTCGCCATTTTCGACTTCTTGTCTTGAACAGCGAATCAAATTAAGGTGAAACTTGGTCGATATGTTCCTTGTGAAAGGGTCAAACAAAGTTGTTCACTATATGGCACTGCTACATATTCCTAATTTTTAACGATTTTTTCAACTCAGGCACTTATCAATAAAATGCACGTTTCCTATTGATCAGTATGTAAGTAAATGGGCATGCTGGTTCTAATTCACATTTTAATGATTTTTTTCTTTCGTCAAATGGTAGAAATACTTATAAATGTCATATACACTAAGCTAAAACTCAACACAGGTCTATTTAGTTGCAACTTTGATTTTGTGAACAAGATTAGGTCAGCTGAACACGGGCTGTTCACTCAGCATCTGTAATTTGTGTGCCAACACTATTTTCTACTTCTTCTGGAGAACCTTCACTGACATTGTTGTGAAAGTTAGTGGATATGTAGCTTGTCAGAGGGGTAAACAAAGTTGTTCACTGAGTAGTGCTACTCTGGATCCCTGATTTTTAACATAATTTTTCAAGTCGGGCACTTGTTGATTCATGCATGCATTCATATTGATTACAATACACGTCAATGGCAATTGCAATTCAAACTGACATTTTTCAACTTCTCCAAAACCGTTAACTAGATTTACTTCAAACTTTCTGCGTTTTTCTGCTTTTTTATTTTACAAAGTTTTGTGTGTTTCCCCCATTTTTTATTTCTACAAAACCCTTAAACTCAAATTGTTCTGAAGCTGGCTGCAAATGTAGCTTGTGAGAGCATCAATCAACTTGTTCACTATTTGGTGATACTCTGGATCCCTGATTTTTAACGAATTTTTCAGTTTGGGTACCTGTCCGTTATGCATGCATTCCTATTGATTACCATGTAAATGGTGATTGCAATGGACTCTCACATTTTTTTACTTCCTCTGCAAAATCCTCATCTCCTAGACCAGATTGGGACTTATTATGAGTGAATGCCAAGGGCAGCTCAGGACGGGCTGTTCACACAGCTTTCTTGTTTTGATAATACGAGTGCACCATGTAAAAAAAAACTAGATACACGAGAAATGAAATAATGAACAAGCAAGACTGATTTTGTCGAACTTTGCCACGAATACGCGGCGTGCGAATAAGGAAATAGTGCCGGCACTCTCCACATGGAGGGATTCGACAAGATGAACTTCAAGTGGTGTGGCCTAGAGCTATTGCTGTGAGCGCAATTTGTTAGCAATGTCTATGTGTTCAATAGGGAAGAAGTATAATAAATATAAAAGAAAGGCTTTAACATAAGAATGCTTTTTATATTGTAAACTATTATTCTCGATATAGAATTGAACGATCAGAAGACTTGAACCGGAGTCCTGGCAATAAATAGACTGTTGTGCATGATATTAGAATGTATACTGTCAATTGTTTTCTTGTACCCCATTTCAGAGTTAGAGCTGTTTGTTGGAGGCATATCATGTACTTCATTCCTGTATTCGAATGAAACCGAAAAAGAGTACGGAGAAATAAGGATAACAAGAAATGGCTCAACTGAAGTTACTGTGCAGTTTCCGTCAGGTAATTAAAGTTGATCATTTATTTCCAATAGAAAATTAGTCCCTGGAAGTAAGCTCTCAATTTTTTTCTTACATATTAAAGAATCAATGTAGAAACATTTTAATCTTTTTCCATACTGCCTTTTCATATCTATTAGAACTAAAAACCATCTTGAAACTGCCCCATGAAACTTTGCATTCAAACCTGCAAAACTGCCAAATGGACCATTGCATATTGTATGATCAGCAAGAAAAATATCTGACAGGATCTTACAGTTCAGCATTCCCTTTCAACTGACACAGAATGCCTTAACTGGTCTTACTCTGGGCTTGGGCCACCTAGTCCTTTTGCCTGCTGACCGGTAGTTGTTATATTCTGTCTTAATTCGTCTTACTAACTTTCCCCAAATCTAACAGGTCAGGGAAAATGCCTTACCCTGGCTTACCAAACTCCTGTCCTCATAATGAGGTGAAAATGTCTGACCATGTCTTCGTAAGATCGGGTAAATCATTTTTCTAAGAAAAAGTGGTTTTAATATATTTTCTGGCATTCTGGTGTTGGTATTCTCATCGTGATCACTAATTAAAAGGAAAATATCACAACGTACACAAATATAATCTGTATGCCAAAAGAAACCTAGATTAATTCTAAAATTTACGGAGTTAAGCTTCTCAAGCTGTAAGCATTAAAGCCGAAATAAACCTCAGTAAAAATTTCCTCATATGAAACTTGTCAAAAATGGACATATTTTGATGGAAAGATATGCTGATCAGATCAGTAGAACAAAAGGTATGGTTGTGTATAAGTGTCACATACATTATGGACACCAACATATACCTCTGTTAACTGTACATATCATAATAGCGTACCACACTTTAAATAGGAAACAACCGAGTCAACATAAATTGTTATTGTTAATAACCCACTGAAATATGGATAATTTTCCTGTGAAGACATTATGTGTCTTGTTTCTTTAAAAGCGTGGTCTTTAAAGAAAAACACTGTAATAGTATTGTACGGTCGTCAGCAAATTAAAAATGACAAGATCAAAAATGACTTGTTTTGCTATTAATGTATAAGGTTCATAGGATGGTCACTCTTGATCACAGGTCATCCGGGAACTTTTTTATTTAAATTGCTTCATGAGCCAGATACCTGTGTGAACTTTTTTAAATAAATTTTATAAAATTAGTTGTTTATGATCCAAAATTTTGACATTTGTACAGCATTTTCAAATTGTGCATTGTACCAAATTAAACATGTTGGTGAACATAAATTCAACCGACTCCATATAGTACGACTGGTGAAATTTTGTTACCAGGAAAAAATGTGTAGAAAACATTCATGACTTTCAGGTCACTTTCTGAAAGGTATTCAGTAAGGTATGCCCCTGCATATGTCCCTTCTCTCTCACTCTGTCTGTTTGTCTGTCTGTCTGTCTGTCTGTCTGTCTATCTATCTATCTATCTATCTATCAATCTATGTGTATATATATATATATATATATATATATATATATATATATATATATATATATATATATATATATATATATATATATATATATATATACATGGCTGAGTTGGTTGGGTAGTGGGTAAGGGTTGGTGTCCTTTTCGTATAAAAGTAATGACTACTTCTGCTGCCAGAAATGATAGTTTTACAAAATTTGTCCATGATAACATTGTTCTTGCTTGTTAACAGGCTGGGGAATGGTGATAGCGGAAAGCAACGGGATTTTAGGCATCACGACCACGGTACCCAGTTCTGCCCTAAACAAAACACTGGGTCTGCTTGGAGTTTACAACAATGACGTCAATGATGACTTCACTATGCCAAATGGAACAGTTCTACCAATAAATTCTACGCAAGAGGAAATATTTTACAACTTTGGAAGTTTATGTAAGTCGATACTTTGACTTGAACAGTAAAATTTCACAAGATTTAAATGTGAAATTCAGGATGAGATAACCTGGTTTTTTTCACATTTCCGCTTCTTTCATTTGGTAATGCAACATGTGAGATTTGCGACATGGAATCTATATCCCTGGTGAGATTATCTTGTACTTTCATAAGAAAATCCGTATTAGTGTTAGTTCTTTCAGATGTGTAAAATAGAAGCTGTTCTGAAAGAAAGGCAAAGAATACAGGCCCCTGGAGTGTTTTATAATATTCTGCGGTAGGTCCTTTTCGCCCAATTGCCAAGCTTGTCTATATATGATTATCAGACCTCCAAAGCCTTGACCCTGTTACTGTGACCCTACATGTATGTGTACCTATCAGTCAAAAAGTTTTTGTGTTTAATCACATTTTTCCTGGTTTGACTTTTTTTGCGCAAGCGCAATGTCCCAAACCATATAAGTGTACAAACTGGAAATTTAAAACGTCCATGTACTTGTACCCTTCTTTTTCCCACACATGGCCACATCCATTTGCACGTCACTGTATCTGTAGAGGTCCTTGTTGTATTTGTGCAATTACTTCCCATCGATCGTGATTTGTCACCCTGACTATATGTTTTAAAGATAACCCATATACACGTGAACATTTACCGACTTGCATGTACTCATTGCTGTGCAACATTGTTGATTAAGACAAGACGTTCAGTTTTCTCCAAGTGTATGGCTTATTTGTGTATTTGAATTACTTAATTTTAGGGCAAATACAGGCGGGGCAGTCTTTACTCTTTTATGAAAACGGCTACTCGTATTTGGACTTTGCAAATCCTACATTCGTCCCAGCGTTCACTGTCAATTTTGACAATGCCACAGCGGCAAAGGCTAAAGAAATATGTGGAGACAATGAAAAGTGTACCATAGATTATGCGTTCACCAAAGATGAAAGTATTGCATTAACCACCAAAGAATCGGACAAGACCTTCATTGAAGATCAGAATATACTGAGTGAGTAAAATTGTAATAAATTCATTATCAATTCGGTACATTTCTCAGTATGATGGGGATTACTATATATTTTTGTTGTCATGACCCAGAAGTAGCTTGCCTGGCAAAAGCCCCTGTCAAGTACTTGTTATCACTGATAACCCCTCCAAATTTGTGCTGAAAATGAAACAGAGAACCTCGGAGATATAGCTTAGAACTCAAACAATTTTATTGTTATAATAACTGCATTATTACCATAGACAAATGCCTCTAACTGTGCCCAGGGAACAAATTAAACTGACGTCGAAAGAGGAAATGTGTAAGAGGGGAAAGGACATTCATTTTAAACATGTTTGAACAGACGTTTCAGTTGCCTAAGGCCTTACATAAATATATGTGTGGTTCCGGTAGCTCGGTCGACCCTACTGAAAAGGCCGGACCCTAAATAAATTTCATGAAACACATAAAAAAAAAAAAGAAAAGCCGCCCTTCCCTAATAAAAATTGACCAACCCTGGCTGAAATATTTCATCGATAAAGTGGCCGGCGTGTGCCGTTATTTTGCAGCAAAGTTAACTCAAACAGTATTCTATTTCAAATTGTCGGGAGGGTTTACTTGGGTCGGGGAAACAGCATAGATGCATAGCTACGCTCATTTGATGAAACAACATAGCTCCGGTGTTCGGTGATCGTTATCGTAATATTTTGCTAGGTTCCAGGTGTCCGTTCTCCAAGTTACCAGGCAAACGGTTGTTAAAGTACTTTTAAAACATGAACCACTGTCTTAACTTTAATCTGTCCGCTGGGTGGTGTTTTAAGCAGTTATCATCGTTAGTTTCAAATCCAAGTATGACCTGATATCCTGGCAATACAAATCATGCACGTTGGTACCATTTGCAGAGAGCACCAATTTGAACGTGGCGCAATGGATTGTGGAATAGTTGCACAAAAATACATTAATTATGATTTGGATATCATAGTGAATTTGAGCCACAGCATATATCATACCATTATTGATGCTCTGAAATATTTGTGAAATATGTGCTTTTGGTTTCATATACCGGTATTATAACCGCCCCAAGATCGTCCCATTACTATCTTCATTTAAAAACCATTGGGTGCGGAATCGACAATTTGCAAAATGGCTGCCAAGCTTCTGGATTAGTCCCAATTGGATATTTTTGAAGAGGTAGTATCCGAAATATATATGCGATTAGTGTTAACAGAAGGTTAATTTGTCGAATGACTGTAATGCACAATATACAATGGGACTTTTTCCTGAAGTCGCCCTCCAGGCTATGAATGAAGTAGTATCACTGAACACAGCAGTAAAGAGCCCCGCTGAGTCAAAGATGGAGCTTGGTAGAGAAGATTGCCCGGATAGTGGATACAGCCCCGAAATTACCGGCAGGTTTTTACATAGCTGGTAACTATACAGAAAGGTCTGCTTTATACTTCCATGATATTACATATAACCTAAGTTAAATGAACATAATTCTTTGCATAAATTGTGACTATTTTTTTTTTTTCGTTTTTAGGCAACTCAGCTCCAAACATAAGCTCTCCTGGGATAATAAATGCAACAGTGGGTCAACAATCCCAAATTTATATCGCGACGTCAGATGCAGATGGTGACCAAGTCAACCTAACGATAGATACAAATCTTGGAACGGATTACATTTTCGATTTTGGAACAGGCTCCTTTACCTGGACGCCAACAAATATGACACCAGTCTATGCCAAGTGGGTCAAAGCAATGCAATCTAATTTATTTGTTCTATTCTGAAGCTGTATGTATTGCAGTATGCAAAAACAACACGCAAAATGCATGCAGCCCACCACCACCATTACCCAAGTCCATCTTTATGAATCACATTCAGAGTTATGAAAGCCTGTCGTTTATATTGTCGTACATGTTCATGCTAATATAGTCAGTTAATCTATAGCGAGTACATAATTATGTAGGGTTTAGGTAGAAATTTATGACAAATTCAACATGTGTGATTTCGGATAACTTCCATTATTTAGTGGCGATTTTGATTATCTAGTGCAGTGGAGGACTTGCATCACATTTATGTGTTTATGTTTCATACGTCCATATATTCATGCAATGCATTTATCATTAATATGTTAGATTCATCGCAAAAGATAACCGACAAGGAGTATCCAGCGTGCATGAGTTAGAAATCGTGGTGTGCAGCAATTGTTCAGGACATGGCAGTTGTGACTACACAAATCCGGTCAGTCAGCCTGGCTTTACCAAATTCTTTGTCCCGGAATGTCTTTGCGAGACTGGATATTCAGGTAACATTAACTGTTCGTCATAATTTTCTCATTGCACTGTTTTTGTCACTTTTGATGAATGACAACAGTATCATCATTGTGGCAGTAAACAAAGTATACAAGGAAATAAATAACCGACATCAAATCAACCAGAAAGAAAAAGGTTCGGGTTTCACTCATGTGGAACATGGGCTGTGTTATTTGTAAGTTGACGCATCATTTGGCAATTTGAAATTGCGGCTGTGGTTATTGTTAGGCATAAATGGTGGGTCGGTTTTATTTGAAAATCAAACCCAATAAACTACGCACCCGTGAGGTACATGTAAAATGCCCAGTTGAGTCATGATTGGCAATTGATCAAAGCATGCATAAAACAACGTCTGAAAATGATGTTGCCTTCAGGCGATCACTGTGACAATCAGACGGACGGCTGTGCAGATAACCCCTGTGAATCTTTTGGCGGCAACTGTACAGACATGACTCCCGAGCAAGAGGCAGCCACTGGCATGCTCTTTGACTGTGGGGACTGTCCAACAGGCTACAACAAAAGTGAGGGAACGTGCTTAGGTACGTATATTGTAATATGTTCATTTAGTTTAATGCAGGCCATTTATTTAACAACTGGTAACAAGATCACACAATTATTGCTACATTGAGTTTCAACTGGACTGCAGTTTGAATACATTTGTAAATACAGTACAGTAAATTGTGATGATGAAAGATGCATACAACTTGCAACGTACAGGCACAGTAACCCTTTCCTGGTCAGAAGGACACTGAGTCGTCAACAGATTTCTTACCACGGAGCATGCCATAATGATAGGCTTTATGCAAAATTTTATGAAAAAGTTTAAGCAAAACTGTTACCTTCTAACATGAAATTTAAATACAAAACATTAAAAATACAATTTACATCAGGGGCGTCTGTGCGATTTGAGAAGCTAAATGTCAACATATCTTGAGATGACTGCCAAGCTTGAACTGAACCTGGTACAGACAAACGACTTTGTCCAAAGTGTAGTCATGAAAAAATCGCATAAATGTCACTCGGTAAAAGGGCAAAATATTCTGTACATGTGTAATAATATTACTATCCATATTTTATATATTTCTATTCTGCTATGGCACAAACTCCATCTGTTGTAGCATGTTACTTCTAAAGCTCAGAAAAAAAACATATATTTATTGTCATGCTAAAACAGTCAAATAAATTGGTTGTGTTACAATAAAATGTTAACTTATAAAACCATTTACAAAGTAAAATGTGCAAAGTGGGGCCTCTTTCCCCAAGAAAAGGTATGTGCTCAGATACACTAGCACACACACGCACACATTATATGCCTTTTTATCAACCCAGAGCTATATTTGCACGATATTTAGATGTAGACGAATGTGAAAGTGAGGAGAACTCAACAAGTCCCTGTGGCATCTTTGCCTGTATCAACACAGAGGGGAGCTATCGCTGTGACTGCACTTTAGGCTATCGTAGTGACGGTCCCAATTGCACAGGTATGTGGCAGTGGGTCAAGTGTGGAAAATGTAGAATTGTGAAATGAGGGGCTACTTTCATGACCCATTTTGTAGTTGACAAATTTGTATGGCATGACTGCGACCTAATCGGATATAACGTATCTTATCAGACAAAACCAATCCATCTATTTACATGTGCGACCAGCATTTTTTTCAAAAAAGTACATGATAAATGGTTGAAGACATATCCAGCTACGGCAGGTGTACTAGGATATATCCATCCATTCGGATTGTATGATATGGCAAAATATTATGTTCAAAATAAGTATGTAGATCTTTTGTTTTAGTAAAACTGTGGAGATACCGCAGAAATATTTATTATAATTTACGAAAGTTAAATGTACGGTACATTATTTTTGGGGTTTTTTTTGCGTAAACATTACAGACGTTGACGAATGCTCAGAGGGTAGCAGTGGATGTCAACACCAATGCAGCAATGACAACGGAGGATATACTTGCACTTGCTACAAGTATTACAAACTTACAATGGACAATCAAACTTGCGAACTAGAAGGCAAGTAAAAAAATTGCGTTTCATTGTCACGTTTGACATGGGTCATCATTCACAAGTTGTTAAACATGAAAACATATATAGTTGTTATAAAGCGTAAGAATTGGACATAAGTAAAGGACCGAAAAACGCCAGCTAGCAAGAGTTGGACATCCGAATCTCCGTATTGTGCCACGGTTTATGACGGATCATAACAAGCAAAACCGCACAAGTTAGCATAAAGCACACTTGCAGTTGTTTAGGGCCAGCCTACAGCTCCATCACAAATTATAATGGTAAGTGCTAGCATGGCTGGACATATGGTAGAATCATCAGATGCGGAGCCCGAAATTTTTTTCCAGAATCCAGGGAACTTGATTCATTCAGCAAATGATCAGGTCTTTAGATTACAGAAGAACATATTTGGTTCACCGATGAAATATAATCAAGCCAGATGACCATATTTTGGACATAGATTTTTAAGTCTAACAAAATTAGTCATATTAGAACACCTCAACAACAACGTGTTCATAACAACTATGCAAACTTTTCCATTCTCTCAAAACATGCAGAACACTGTCTGACAAAATAGATGCTACTGTGTACATAATGGCCATAACTTTTGTTACAGATTTTCAAAGTCCGTTTGTATATTTTCCGTCTAACAAAAAGTTATGCCTTAAACAATGGAAAGGTGCTTCCAATGGAATTGACAAGATGACTTTCAGCATTGTTTATCAATTATATGAACCATCTTGGGACAACTGTTCTGATGTCAAATTTAAATTTGATTTAAGAAGAATTATTATAGTATTTGGGGACAGCCGATGTTTTTTTCGTCCGACAAAGTTAAGTCCGAAATGAATGTTATGGTAAATAAAAAAGATAACTAAAAGGGTTATTGGGCGTGAAATGTGCCATGATATAACATCGATGGGTACCTTTTGTTAAAACATAGCACAACTTATACCATGTACGTCCTTTTCTTAAGCTGGGTTTGATCTACGTAGAAAAATGTTTTGGACCTGAACCGTTGGTTGGCCTTTTGGTAGTTATTGTGACAAGTATCAAGATGATGCTTGCCGGGAGTATCCTGCTTTTCTATGTTCGCAATTTGTTTCATTCGGGTTTTTTCATGCTTCAATTGAAGAAAAAATTGTATGCATATGAGGATCTACATGTAAATTCCTGCATCATGAAGCTACTAAACTCCATAGCTTCTCGTGAATCTTCGAACAGACATTGACCAAAAAGCTGTGTGTGAAAGTCAGATAGAGGCATATGTTGCAAATTTGCAAACCGTTTCCCGCAATAGCTTTCAAATGCACGTTCAACAGCTTACCCTCAAGTTAAGCTTAATTTAAAATATTACAAGCATCAAAATCACAAAAGCATTATTTCCTTGGTATGAATTTATATATTGGCGCATAGTCAATGGGGGAGATGTTTCATATCACCAGATAATGGGCTGATTAACGTTTATACCTCGTTTTAATGGCATTACCTGGGTGTCCACCAGACAATAACTAATGTTATAGCTCATATTGTAACACTTAATTTGCATGAAATATTTGCACTGCTCACTCATGCTGCTTCGTGCTCCATATAAGCATCTCATCAGCAATTCTTGGGCACAAAGGCAGCAGCTTTAAAGGTTCAATTTAGCATGAAAGGCACCCTGCATGTTAATAATGTGCCAAACGGGGAGCACTCGTTGCTCCAATACTATTATTGCCACACAGGTAGGTGTCTAAACTGCATGAAATCACCACATATTTTCATTTCTGACACGTCATATTGTGCTCACTGTGCAACACATGTAGGGCGGTTTAGCTAAAAAAGCCCATGTATGTATCCTCAAGTAATTAAAATAGGCTGTTTAAATAACAAGAATAACAAACTCCTCGGTAAGCTCACCTTAATAGTTTAGACTATGCACCACCAGCATAGAGCAACAATTGAGGTGTATGGGATCTGGTTAAATTTGATACAATAAAGATTCAACTCTATATATATATATATATATATATATATATATATATATATATATATATATATATATATATATATATATATATATATATATATATATATATATAATATTTTCGGCTTTCAAGTTTTGAATGCCCTTATGTCAATGTGGCCAGAAATAGACCATGTGGTGTGGTACTATTCGGTCTTATAAAAAATTCATGTCATTTCAAACAAGTATTTTTAAACAGTACTGCCATATACAGTCAGGTTTATGGTGTTCGTATATCACAGTCGCGGTGAATTGAATTGCAGTAGCATATTTATATCTTTCCTGTTTTAGCAAACATGACATGCCCACTTCCTTGCAGTCACATCTGTGACTTTGGAAATGAGCTTTGCTTATGTGAAGCAGGGTACACCTTGGCTGCTGATAATACAACATGCATAGGTAAGAAAATGATTGTTTAATAAATGAAAATATTACATCATTTTGAACTGCCATATGTCTTGAGCAATAATTTTCAAGAAGGTACTGGACTTGACTAACAAATGGTCTGCCACGTACCCAATTGCTCAGTCCCGGAATTCGTTTCAAGAATAGCTTATCCTAGTGCTTAGATCTTAATTTGCAAACAGCAAATAAATGGAAGTAAGTTTGCTTTTCACACATATTGACTGCTTTCAGGGGTTATTTATCAGATGTCTAAGATGTATGTGGGACTGCATCAACTGTATTTTAATGTATTAACAACAATCCGTTACAATTAACGCATCAGGGTAACAGCGTTGTGTTTTCTTGTTTTCTTTTTTCTTTGTTTCTAATTTTTGTGTGCTAAATCAACTAGTGGTCATCATATTTATGCAACTGGAAAGGCTGTAAAAGTGGTTGTTCTAACTCTGTGGTTATAACGTCGATTGCAGACGACGATGAGTGTTCCATGGCCGAGAAAAATCAATGTAAGCAAAAGCACAACTGTCAGAACCTACCAGGAACCTATAACTGTACATGCGATGCTGGTTACACACTTAACCAGGACCAAAGATCATGCGATGGTGAGATTTCATTTATCAAGTTTGGTTCACCTGTGGTTTGTGGGGTCTTTACCTCTAGATAGAGTGTTGGAACACGGATGTCAACATGAACAAATAGATAAAAGGATACACTGATCATTCATTTGTAATTCGGCTGATAAATTCCAATCATGGAAATATTGAAAAGAACCCTCTCACTTCAGTAATAAAATCGGTAAGGATGGCAATATGTTTGAGTAAACAGCCATAATGGTCTCTCTCTCTCTCTCTCTCTCTCTCTCTCTCTCTCTCTCTCTCTCTCTCTCTCTCTCTCTCTCTCTCTCTCTCTCTCTCTCTCTCTCTATATATATATATATATATATATATATATATATATATATATATATATACACGCAGGGCACTTCTGGAACTCAGCTTTGTTAACTATTAACAGAACTGCTTTCTGCTTGGACCAACTCAAAGCAACCAGCGAGCACTCCGGGTTTTAATAACTTGTCTAATCAGATTAATTAGCTATACAAAGACCACATAGTACTTCAAAGAAAAGGCGAAACATTGGCTTTGGGTCAAAATACCCGGTAAAAAGCCAGTTTATGGGCCTATGTAACAAAGCACCCTCCCTCATGTTGCTGTTCTGCTTTTGTCAATTAGCCCTCTCAAGTCTTGTCAATTTCGATGTACTTTTCTTTTTCCAAAGATTTAGAGGTCAATGTAAATAACTGCGTTGAGGGCATTTACCATAAGTTAAAAAACACGATTCCCTCGAAATAATTGTTTTATTGCTTTTGTGAGCAAGTTTGACTTCATTGGATCATGTTTAAAAGAATCAATGAACGAGTTGATGCATTCGGAAGTGTTTGAGCAAGCATTGCTGGCTACTTTGGCTTAAAATACGGAATATCCGTGATTGCTCCACGGTCCCACTTTACATTTTAAGAAATTCTCAAATTGGTGTGTCTGTATTTGTCGTAGAGTATTTTGGTCATCATAATTCAATTTAGTGAAAAAAAACTGGAGGCCACTTATGCCAGGATGCTGTCGAACAAACGATTTCGAACATTTTAGAAACGGCGTGTTCTTGAAAGTTGCATGCATTCAGTCCAAAATGAATACCAAGTTTCAACATTACAATTGTGTTGAGTTGTAACTGCTATTTTTCAGAATGTGATGGCATGCACTGGGGTTATAATTGCTCTAATACTTGCACCTGTGGCGCCAATGTGGAAGCATGTAACAAAACCACGGGCTGCACGACATGCAAAGAAGGCTGGCAGGGTTACAACTGTGAAGAGAACGTCAATGAGTGTAACTACACACAGTGTGGACAAAAAGAGGATTGTGTAGACAACATAGGGTCTTACCAGTGTGTCTGTGTCACAGGATACACTCGGCATACCAATGGCACTTGTATCGGTAAAAGTCCTTTTTTTTTTTCATAATAGCCATAATTACCACAGAAATTCTGTAAAAATAAATGATGCAAGACGCCATATTTGCTGTTGAAAATGCAAAGTTGCATCACAGTACACCAAATGAATACCGCATTTTTAAATAGTCACATTAGGTGTAGAGTATTCCTAAAGAAACGATCAGAATGGAATTGCATTTTATAAGCCCATCAAACACAATTATGTCCATGTGTATTTGTTAACGTGTAGCGTCCCCTTCATATGCGAATTTAACCATTTAGACTTCCCAATGTTAATATCATGCCAGACTTCTCACTGTCCCAACAGTGCAGCACTATCGTCCTTTAGCTATTCAGCCTGCCGCCTTGAGGTACACATGCCACGCAACACAAAACAAACATCTGAAACACCTTTAGAGATACACATCCATGCCAGTGCGGAACGCAAAATCCATGGAAAATGCATTGACCGAATCAAACACATTTGTTGCGCTAAATTTTACCACAAATACAACTTTAAGCACATTATACCACAAGTTTATAAGTTTGGGTGCATGGAACAAATAAAACTATGCAACTTAGATGGGAACTGATTATGTTCCTCGATAAAGATCAAGTCCCGTCCATCTATGTTTTTTGCAAACAACTTGTTTACGCATGTGGACATCCAGTTGCTCGTAATTGCAGGTATGAAAAGGCTTAAACTCAGTGTTTTTGAATATTAATCGTGTAAAGAGATAAGAACAAATATGAATATAAGCAGTGAAGGTCGTTTGTGTGCCTTATACCGCACACGCAAACGGCTCTCATTTCTTAAGTCAAATTCTAACCTGCAATAAAATAAAGTAATTGAAATCATTGAAACATTAAAGTCTTTCAATGTTTAGTATATCATTCAAATCCGCCCTACGGCAATACACCGAAAATTGTACAAATGGACCTATCCAATATCAAATCTTAACATCAGTTGCCTACATGAATGCATGCACATATCAATCTAAAAGACCAGAACACCACAGAATATCAGCAATGATCACTGTGTAAATGAGAGAAGCATGATTTAATGGAAATATGACATACCCGAAAGACGAGAACACTGCCAAAAAATCGACATCATTCACCGTTTAGGCGGGATAGAGACAAGATCAAATAGCAATATGACAAACCTGACCATGCACTCCACACACTTGCCCATTACAGTGGCCATGTGTGTGCCAGAAGGAATGCCACTTCAGTAGGTTGACCAAATTGCCTTTTGCTTATTTGCGTGTTGGCATGGAAATACATCGTAGTGGACAAGACCAGTTTTGTATCATTGTGTGGCATTTGTAATCAGGCCTGAATTTGACTGTTTTTCCAAGATATTCTCAGGGGCTTCACTGAACTTCCTTGAATTCCAGATCCCAGGTTCCGCAGTTCCTAAGCATTAGCCTAAGTTGCGGATGTCAGGGTTGAATACTTTGAAACACTCAAACAACATATGCATCAATGGCTGTACGTGAGCTCGTAATAATATGTTTTAAAACGGTACCAATTCACCATTTTGTAGAATCGGCAGACACCACGGTAGACGTGGCTGGTGCCACGACACCCAATGCCATTGGCACCACAGTTTCAGGCCCCATTGGAACAGTTACGGGTAGGTAGCACCATGTGTGGTCATATGCCGTGAAGGTTCAAGGGGCCTACTTTTATACTTTTTATGCGACTCGTGCAAATGTGTACTATTGTCAGCGGTATATGCTCAGACATTTTACTTTTCAGATGTTCCATTAGCCATATCTACAAAGAACAACAATAATTTAATACAAAACAAATACCAATTATCAATCATTGTAAAAATGTTGCGATCACACAGCTTCTACACACACACAGAGGCCTATGTGTGATTTTGCATACATTTTTTAATGTGGTAAGAGGAGCATTTTAATTTTTCATTGTTTGAGGCAATTCCCCACCTTTTCGATCCTACATAGATGTGTAGGCCTATTTATTGACATTTCTTCATTCCTATCGTGTCAAACCTTCAGTGCATTTCAAATTCAATACATGAGTTGTTAGTGACATCCATCCTTGCACTTCATTTAGTTACATATCGATAATGATACTACTGCGAAATCAAACATAACAATAATGAACTGTACGGTGTGTATGTACATGTACACGCGTACATTTATGCTTTTTAGCTTGAGGTGGCAATAAATTTTCTGTGTTGCACATTATAAGGTGCAAGTGTAACAACCTTCATAGCATGGATGAAACTAAAAGAAAAAAATGTGCACGGAATCATAATACTATTAACGAAATTATGAGACGAAATCGAACTGATGTCCCCCAACGAAACTGAAGCAAGCTTATAATTTTGTGAAGAAAATAGAAAGACAAAATAGAATGTTTCACAGAATTCATAAACCTTACGCAATTCTGAGCATAAGAGCGTAAAGTTGTAAGCGTTAACAAATTTTGTGCAACAAGTTGCTCAACTTCGACTGTTTCATCCATAAACTCTTATAATACATTGCTTTTGTGCACAAAATCTGGTAAGATTTGCAATTTTGAATGCACAAAATCCAAAAATGTTTTCGATTTATTACCCCAAATTATACAAGAGTATCACTTTTGTCCGCATAGTTATCTTTTTTGTCAATGAAATTGTAAAGACACTGTCCAATTTTGTCCATAAAGTTGAAAGTACATTTCACAGAATTCATTCATAATATTTGATTCTGTGTACAAAATATTAAGAATGGGTCCATTTGGTCCACAGAATTGTAAACACCTGTCAATTTCCTCCGTGGAATCGTGAAATCCCACCAGTTTCGTCAACAGAATCTTATTTAGCCTCTCAGTTTCATGAAAAAAAAATAAATTTGCATAAGCAGTTCAAAAATTCCTGTATCTTAGCATAGAATTGGTAAGATTAAAATTTTATCCACGAAATTAACACTATGTTGAGTAAGGCGTCTCTGGGTATCGAGTATAGTATGCTTCAGGACCTCGTGGCATCAGAGACTACTAATGTTGCTGTCAAGAACCAGTAAATGTGACGCATGTTTCCAAGTTGCACAAAATTTCCTATGTTCTTCTTGACTATTTGGGTGGATTTATTCAACAAGCCTGTCACATGTGTATAATAAGCTTACTGAATTTTGTGAACTGCATAGCAATTTCGTGGATTTTCTCATCTACAAAATTGCGCGTGGTGGTGGGGGGGGGGGTTCAAACTCCGTTGAATTTTGTGCATTTCGCCCATATTCACTTCTGTGGAGAAAACGAAAATTTTACACATAACTGTAGACAAAACTGAAAACCTTGTACATGTACATGAAATTATTCAAACCTTGAAATGTTGTGCGCAGATTGTAATGCATAATATGTTATGTCAAACTTGTTGAATTTTGTTATTTTCTCTTCCAGTTGCGTGTACAGAATTATATGGGGTGTTACAATTTCCTGAAAAAAGAATTTTCCATACGTTTTTGAATAAAATTGCAAAAAAAACCCCACTCCTCAGATTTCACCTATATAGTCATTGACGCAACATGTTGCACGAGTTACAATTACATGGGCGAAACTGAGAAGCCACTTAACAATGGCATGGACTAAAGTTATGAGGATTTTTAGTGCCCCAAATTCATGGTTTTATTACAGCATTATCGCTGGACACGGTATTGTCCTCGTCATGTCTGTGCGTCCGTCGTCCGTCACCCTTGAGGACGCAATAACTTCTGAACAATTTGATCTTCTATCATGAAACTTGTACTTTAGCAGCATCTCATTGGAAGCTTAGCTAAGTTTGCCACCTTGACCTATTTTCAAGGTCACAAGAGGTCAATGCTGGCCGATGGGGTCTCAGGGTCGTTCCAATCAATATCAACTTAATTGACAAAATTAGCAATCTCTTGCGATTTTTAGGACGAAATTGATTGCCTTACTTAATTTAGTGGGCACCATGCTTAATTTTGCAGCCAAACTGATATTCTTCAATTGTGCTGTCGCAGAAATCATGATAGTCACCATTTGTTTGGTCTTAATTGTCAAAGAATTTCGTCCTAAAAGTAAAATAAAGCAACCGTGCAAATAATGTTACGCTTGGCACCAGCCGCATGTGGCGTTGCCTCTTTAATAGGCATTCTATATTTACTATGACCCTGACCGGTTCTAGTTTATGAAAGAAGGACATATTGTTTGACATGGGGATGATACTATTTCTATATACCGTAATGTGACCAGGCTAAGAAAGGAAGCATTCATTGTGTGTTTTAAGTTGATGTACCATCGGCTGTGAGTGCTCACGAGTTCCGAATTCCAAAGCGCAAGTATAACTGGTATCCTATTATTACAATATTTAGCACCAGCTCTGCTTTAAGCAACAGTAAAGCTCAGATGCACAGAATAAAGAATGCAGTACTAGTACTTTGCATCTATGTCAACAGCAATAGACCCATACAAGGAAATCACTGCAGGAAAACAAAGGAGGCGTATTGACATAACGTGCACCATGTACATAGAAAATGTAACAGCTTATTTCACAGATAATTCCTTTCCTTTTCCCGTCACATTCGGCCAGAAACGTCAGATATGTAGACAATCGTAATATTACAAAGAATATCCATGTAGATGGGCCAATTAAAACTGCAAATTGTGGTGCGTACATTTATGAAGAATAAGTATGATGAGATGAGATTTTTTGGTATAAATTGACGTAGAACAAATTTATTGGCTGCGCAATGGATTTAAGTTAGGACTTTGTAGCTTGACTTCGAACAAATATTGATTTTCCTAGATATAATTCGTCCAAATCAATTAACTGTTTGGTTTGTGTTCAACATGAAAAGGGTCTTCTGCTGACAAAATATCACTAATTATCAATTTCAAGACAGTATCTGGTACAGCATTTTCATATGCATAAGCCTAGCAAGTCAATAGAATTTTGACACATTAACAGACCAGCTTTTGCGAATTTAACGTAACAGATATATTAGATTCTTTTATCCAGGGCACATTTTATATGCTTTGGTACGGCAGGTCTGCACGAGTACTTAAAAAGATGAGCTTTATCTTATCATTTGTGCGCTGCTAACATTTAACGATCACGCTTGCACAGCTTGTAGTTCTGAGTTACTAGTAACGCCCCCCTCCCCCCCCCCCAAGATGTGTTTGGGGGCCCATTCAGCAGATAAACATGTCCCTGGTGGTGGGTCACGCTTTTAAAAATATTGCATCACACAAAGCAGGTTTGAAAATGAAATTAACCAGTTCTGTGCGTGGAAGTTATTAAGCTGATAAAGCCATGAACCTCACCCTCACAACATTGGCACCAAATTGCCAAAGCTTCGACGGACCCATTACATGTACCCCGCAAGGTGATATAAAGCTGGGGAACAAAAGACCCCCCCCCCCCTTGGTTTAGCACGGACCACCCTAAATATGCCTTCATATGGAAAATATAGGTGACGTATGGACTATTATGTTATACCAACAGGATAGCTTAGGGTATGCCTGAGAAGTTAAAAAAAATGTCCTGAAAACAAGACAGCAGCCATAGAGGTGCGAAAAGTGTGTCTGGTATTGGGGTGCCTATGGGCTTTATAACGGGGCCATGGCACCACTGGGATCAATGTGAATCCTCAATGCCACGGCGTGCAGTCACTCACAACTGTCTGAATTCGTTGGGATGCTGGAGGCCGGCCTTTCCCTGCGGAAGGTTGCCAGGATATTGGGGTGCTGGAGGCCATCGGTCAAAAGGAGGTGGAACCGTTTCCAGGAGGATGCAAGAGGAAGCCTCGATCTTGGCGACCAAGACTGTCAGATCGGACGGAATGACCGTTACGTGATCCAATATATGAAGATGCACCGTTTCCTTTCCACCAAAATGTATCGTCAGCAGTGGCGCCAGGCCTGCAACATCAGAGCATCACAGTCTACCATTAACAAGAGACTTGCGTGGCCAAACGGATGGCACACCACCCTGCCATTTGCATCCCTCTCAGTCCTGCACGCAAGACACAACGGGTGCAGTGGTGTGACGAACATGCAGCCTGGAGCAGAAGCATATTGTGGTCAGATGAATCCCGATTCTGAATGGAGTTCCACGATGGAAGAATAAGGGTTCGACCAATGCCTTTTGAGATATTTGTAGAAAGATGTATGGTTAACATGACCACTACATAGAAGGCAGTGTCATGATGCGGGGGAGGGGGGCCATTACAGCAACAGGGAGAACAACTCTCATCACGGTGAACCAGACATTAACAGGGCACCGCTACGTGGATGAAATCCTGCCCACAGTTGATGAATGGATCCAACAATATCCAGGGCTACTATTTTAAACAGGATAACGCACGACCACACACTACCTGAGTCAGCATGGAGTGTCTACAGCAACACAATATGCCATTGTTGCCATGGCCGAACCGTTCTCCTTACCTGTCCCCCCATCGAGCATTTTTGGGATGTGCTTTGGCCGCCGAATCAGGGGTGAGTATGAAGAACCTGCAGCCAGTCTGGACCAACTGGCACAGAGGATCACAGAGCAGTGGGATCAAATCCCCCAGGCTGAAAGCTTGACAAGCAGCATGCTAAGGTGGATCTGAGCTTGCTTATAGAAGCGTGGTGGTCAAACCCTCTATTGATGCATGCAGACTCCCAAGAACAACTACAACCAAAAGGGGCCTTTTAAGGACCACCATTTCCTCCCAAAAGAGCTGTGAAAAGCTATAGTATGATGAAGTAAACAAACTCCCCATACACATCCTCATAACATATGCATAATGCTGAACAATGGACTGGTATCTTTTTTCCCCCAGCAGTAGCTTTTATGTGGACAAAGGTCAATATAAAACACCTCGATTTTTTTAAAGCACTGTATGCACCTAAGATATGTCCACACATCCCAAAACGTCATCATGTTTTGATACTACGACCACCCCCACCCACCCACTCGTCCCCCAAAAAACAAAACAAACTAAAACCCAACACACACACACACACACACACACACACACACACACACTCACACACACACACACACACACACACACACACACTAATGTCAGTGGAAGGTCCAAATTGAGAACACGAGGAACACTTTGGTCATTGAGACTGATATTTATGAAAAAAGTACCCGTTTGGCAAATTCCATCACACATGGTAAACAAACGTGTATCTCCAAGAAACAGTAAGGTACCATGCAGTTTGTTACATAAAAGATGTGTTCCAAAGTGGGACATCTTCTAACAATCAGAAAATCCCACATAGAGCTTTTGGAACCTGTCATAACCCTCAAAACCTGTATGCAGTCAATTGAACAGAAATGCTCTCTGATTTGAGGGATAATACAAATCATACTGCTACCCTTTATGTAGACATTGTAAAATAACTGAGCGAAAGCTGAGAATACTTAAGTGCACAACATTTTTAGCCTTCCAGATTATCCTGAAAGACATTCATACCTATTGAATTTGATGCCGCTCACCTTTGCAGCCCTTTCGCTCACACTCACACTCACCAAGTGTATGTATATATATATTTATTATTATTACTATTATTAAGGACCCATTACAACACAAGGTCAATTTTAAGCTGGTTTCCATGCACTTGCGTTTGCTTTGCCACAGCCCCCATAAAAGTCCTGTGAGTAACAGTGTCGTTTCCATGCTGCTCATTACTGCTATCTAGGCCGTGTAGTATGGCAACAGCAAATCAATTCCCTACACTGGTGTCCATCTGTGGTGGACGCTTATTGTTGGAAGCTCCCGCTTTTTTCTTATCTTTAGGTGCTCTTGTGGTATTTTTTTCCGCCATTAGGTAGTTGATAGGTTTCAATGAAACTGTACCTACCGAGGACTTAGTTAATGCAGGTTGTTTG
This sequence comes from Hermodice carunculata, assembly GCA_964020975.1. NCBI lineage: Eukaryota > Metazoa > Annelida > Polychaeta > Eunicida > Amphinomidae > Hermodice > Hermodice carunculata. Next base: position 43,084,568 of record OZ026629.1, on the reverse strand, counting down.
GCTTGTTGACGATCTATGGATATGGATGTGGACGTCTGTTGGGATGCCAAACCACCACTGGATGACATACTGGGATGTCCATCTTCCATGTCGCACTTGCATGGTTAGTAGAAGCACATTCTGCACTGAGGAGAGTCCGTGTGATATTTGTTAACCATGGACTTCTTAGTAGCAAAAATCTATTGGGCAAATGTTAGATCTGCAAAATGGAGGCTCCAACATGCAGAGGCATGCTATGAGCATATGAGGTTAGCATGCGTTGTGGTGGGGTGATACTAAAATGGAGGCAAGTGAACTCGATGTAGAGATCTAGGCACCTTGAATCATGGACCAGTTTGCACCTGACTGTGAGGTCTGGGCAACCTGGTCCTCGATTCAAGGATCATTCTTGAATCGCAGGACCCTGGCATGAAGGAAGCGGAATACATCTCACTGCCCCTCTCAACGCTCTGGCGTTTTGAGCAGGATATGTGGGTGATGACAATCTTTGGCTTCTTTCTGGACACTTTGGGGTGTTCCACCATGCATATACTTGATGAGACACATGACGCCTGTCAGTAACAGCCTCCCCCAAATGCTTGGTGGCATTTTCCGACGACGACGTTGACGATATCGCGTTGTCACAACACATTACTTTGTTTGAAATGGACCATTTTATGGCAAATATGTCGATTGTGGATGTGTTATTGCCACACTGGAGAGAGGGCATTTAAATGAGTCGTGGTCAGACTTGTTTGTAAGTTGTAAAAGCTGTTTTCACAGCATTATTTTCATTAAGTAAACTTATGAACGGATGTGTTGCCATACACTTATCTGCCAATATGATTTGAATGCTTATTAAAGGGGAACAGCAGTGATAGCATTTACTTTTTCGGGTCATTAATGGTATTTTTAGGTGTTTATTTGACAAGTGGAAATTTTTTTTCTCAAACAGGTATTTAGTCAGAGCTATTTTATATTTCCGGATGGTGTTATGTGTGATGGCACCTGGGCTACCCTCCATATGTAATATACAAACCTTGACCACCAAGCTGAGATACACAACATTAGCAGGCATATCATAATGACTTGTGCACTCTGTTAATCACCCCCCCCCCTGATCTTATCAGTGTGGTATATTAGTTGACGCCTGCTTCAGTTATTGAATACACAGCCACAGGAACTGTTAGCTGATGTGTACTGATTTCTGCATGTTTCTTTCCTTATTAATCCTCATTAACTAAGTAAATATCTCAGTTTAGTAAATTTGATTATATCTGTACACACTGCTTCATCCATAGTAAAAGTGGAATATGTGTATTTGTTCAGGTTTCCATATTTTTCACTCAGCTGTCATTGCATTATCTGTAGCAATTAGTCCAAGTGACATCACAACCCCTCATTTACATACATCTATAAGAAAACTTGATAACTGCTTATCCAGTTGGGAAAAAAAGTTTGTATTTTCTGATATGGATCCACATTTATTATACAAAACAACACAAAAATTGTAAATTATCACCACAGTACCCCTTTTTAAAAGCTTGGAATTTTGAAGGGCCATGGATCGTGCATAGGGTTTTTAACGCAGCGCAGATGTGTGGTGCAGTTAATTCTTTGTCAAAATCACTGCACTGGGCCAGTGCTTGGGTCACGGACAGAACTTAAGTTAACGCAGTGGGAATGTCTTGCAATTTATGGCCGGCTGATTAGTGATATGTAGCAGTATATTTCATCTAATTTTTAGTGTCATTAAAATAGTTATTAAATTGAAGTCGTTCATGTTGGTTTTTCTTTTCAGATGACGCAATGCTGAGGCTTGATACTTACCACCCCCGTTGGCCTGATAAGTGTCAGCCCAGAGGGCATGGCCTATATCAATCGTTGGCAATGCATGTACGGCATTTATCACTGGGAGTACATCAAAATGCCGACAGTCCAACCATACAATAATATCAAAACACACACACACACATAACTTGCATGTAATATTACCATTTGCAGATCATGTGACACTAACTTAATTTGGAAATGTGCTGGTATGCAATCAAAAATTTATGGACAGTGTAAGGAAAGGGTCCACTTGGTTGCCACTACTTGTCAAGCAAGGTCCTGTGACAGTAACATCTGTTTTAGCACAAATTTTCAAATGGTGTTTGGACTTTAAGTCCAAACACCATTTGGTTCTTGCCCGGTGAGAAAAGTAATGGAACTAATAGTTCTATTACTTTTCTCACCGGGCAAGAACTAATTTTCTTGTAAAAAAAATGTACATGTAGCACATCATCATTCCCACATGGCCGGGGTATGTTGGAATTTCTATGTGGGCCTGGCCCATGTTGGAATATTCCAACCTGGGTCAAATTCCAACATCGGTCGGAACATTACCAACATGAAAAAGCACGTACACACCCACAAAAGATAGAGTATTTCATCTGTCAGTCTTTCCTATGGCACAATGCTTTCATGTGTGCAGCTTTAGCACGAATCTAATAACTCTTACCTCTGACAAGTAGCATGGCTATTAGGCGAACGTGTGTCCAGTTTGGGCTAGCCTAATGGGCAGTCTAAGATAATATAAAGCGAGGATACACATCCACTTTGCAAACACATTGCAATTACGAACACGTTTCAAATGACATACCATAGTCTTCAGTCGTGCCCAAAAAAAGTATTTTGATTAGAAGCCTAATTAATCTTAAATTCAACTCTGAAAGTTATCATGTAAATTTGCCAAATCGGTACACTGAGAGCAAATTCATCCTAATTTGTAGAATCTGTGTACTTGTATATGAAATTCTACAATGAGATCGTATCCCGAAAAACAGGTCATTGACAGGCCTTAAGATCCAGGTGATGGTTAAAGTAAAGTAATAAATAGGCTATAGATAACATATCAAAACCGTACTGCGTACGCGGGGGGGGGGGGGGGGCTACCCATATTTTATGGTGCCTATGCTCAACTGGGGTATGAAACCCAGACTCAATGGGAGCGAATCAACAAGAAAAAAGGGGAGGGGATGTCTTTGGCAGCTGGTGTTGACAGAGTCCCAGGGTAGAAGCGCATATCCCATAAGGGAAAAGAGCTGTGATGCGCCGTATGGATATCAATTTCCCGCCACAAAGCACGGGTTTGACGCCAGGCGATCACGGGGACGTGCAGGTCACATCACTGTCACAAACAGGGACGTATGCTCTTTTCTCACAAAATTCGAGTTTTTTGAGAAATTGGCAGAACAAAGCGATACCGAGAAATATAGAATGCATCGCCATGGAACTACCAAGATTGTGATGAATCACATATTTAGCTTACACTGAAATATCCAAATGTGAAGGTTCCTTCAACCACCATTGAGTCCGTGACAGTGTTTCATTACGTGCAAGTCGGTTAGCAGAATTATCTTTAAGCATCTCAACTTATAGCTATAGTGCTGGTCTATATACCAGCACTCGAGAACCTGCAGACTATAGAATATACCTGTACAATCCACAGTACATGTAAAGCAGACACTTTGAGTCACTCTATCAGGAAACTCATCTGTTCATGTTCAAGTCCTGTATTTGTCTGCACAGGTCCCTTGTATTGGGTCACCAAAGATAACATCCCTGTCTGGATGTTGCTGCTCCAGGTGTCAACAACAATCCCACAGAGGTCATGCTGTCCGCAGTCACAGGGGTGTGCATGGGTGATTCTGCATATTCACTACACAGCAAAGAATGTTGATCACACCTGTTACATTGCTTTTGAGGATTGAACTACGTATGATATTTTTTTTCTGCGGCTTGCACACTGCAGACACCCCGAGTGGGTTGCCGCCCATAAAATACATAATTATGATGTAAACTATTAGGAACTATCATCTTATTATGCAATTGTATTCGGAGAAGGTGAGAAATTGGAATGATAACTAATAGGCGTGCAGGCACTGTAATGATTAAACAGGCGTACTGTGAATGTTCACGACGCAACAATATCAGACATCTTTCCTTTTTTTCGAAAAATAAAAATAAATATTGAAAAAGTACTAACTTCAGACGCATTGAATCCTCAAAAATTACCAATTAGTTTAAAACAACATAATCTACATTCATAAATTTCAAACCCGACAATAACAGCAAAGAAATTCCAGAGTTAGCAAAGCATCAACATTCATCTTCCAATAACAATGTGAAGAAACAAATTCACTCCTGGCTTGAGACAGGCAGTCACCCATACAAGGCAACTGGTGGTTTAAACCAGTCCTCTCAACATTGAAGTTTTCTTCATTAATACAGACTATAGTGTTTCAAAAATGTATAGGCCTAACCACTCAAAACCCAAATTTTATCACTTCTGCCAAAAATAAAAAGAAACCTGGTACGCCTATCACTTTTTTGTTCTCCTGATTAGTCAGTCAGCTGAGTTTACAGCAAAAAGAAGAAAGTAGCCCAATATCGTTTTTGTGATATTTATGAATCTGGAACATTCTGATGTTCTCATCAACAGTAGATAAAGCGCAAAGGGTGATTGTGCTGTTATGGTGCAAGAAAAAGCAGCCGTTCACTTGGGTCTTCAGTTCCTGTTTTCATATAATTACAAAATACAAGCAAATGTGAGGGCTGCTTTGGACAGATAGTTACATTTGCATGTAGCAGGTTTGACATCAGCACCATCATGTGTTTTGACTTTCCGTTGAAGTCTGTTGGTGATATATGAGCGAAATGAGCTTCATACCTGGGGGATGGACAGTTTTTATTTATTCCGGTTTGTTTGTTGTTGTGTGTAGGCTTGCATCCGTCAATGTTGCTGACGTATTATGCCTTTATACCATTTTCATTTCTTGATTTATGCTTGTCCTCTTTATGTTTTCTCTCTGAATGTTATTGTCCATCCAAATTACTGGCATTGATGTTTTCGCTTTAGAAAGTCTACTTCATTGTTGAAACCTACTTTGTTTCTGTTTTTTTTTTTTAACATTATAATGGACCACTGGATGCTGGCATTTGGTCTCACACAGTCTAGGTCAACGATTCCTATAACGACAGCTGATGAGTGTCTGTGATCGTTTTTATCTACTTCATTACATTTCATAAATGATCGCCAGTCTTTCTCTTCTATTTTCGCAGATGTATATTATTCATCCATGGCTTTAGGATGCGCGAATATTTATGCCAGGCTGCTTTATAGATAACTTGTCCTGAAAACATCAGGTTATTGGTGGTAATACTGTTGTGTTGCATTGATGCTCTGTAGGGGATAGGCAAGTGGTGGCAAGCTTTGCTTACCAGGCTCAGTTCCTGGCCAAATACAACAACAAAACAGACCCAGATACAATGATCCTGGAAGCCAAGCTTGATCAGGCGGTATGTATTGCACACAATTGTTTTAACTGCAGACAAAAGCATGTATTTGACACTTTCCGCGACAAGCCGGTCGACAGTGACTGGTAATTTGAAATACCGCTTTGCGTTTTCGTTTTTTTTTTATTAGTCAACTATTACATCTGAATGAACAGTTTTGACTACAACGTTGTTATCATAACAATTACGTTGAGCATTTATATATTACCAAGAATGAACATTGTTTTTTTTCAATTAAAATTCCTGGCAAAATTACGACCCTGTTTAAACAAAAGGTTCTTTTCGTTGTAAACACAATCGAAATCACAAGCCTGTTCCAGCAGGAAACCATCCACGCAATATGTATTAATCTACAAGTGGATAAGACTCACAAGCTCAATTACCTGAGTCTCAATACTTACTGAAGTTTTCAAAAACAATTTGTTGGTTAACATCTCAACTAGACAGACTACATTGTACACTTACAGTTTTGTCTTTTTGATGCATTCATTCAGGTGTGAATATGACAAATAAAAAAACCCACTTCGTTCTGTTGTGTTCATAAAGATGAATCTCTTTCAAGGTTCTTTTAATATGGTGTACTGATCTGTGATCTGTGATCTGCCCAGCTCTCCTGCAGAAGTTTCGCTCGCGTGGCGTAGCTTCACTGTGGATTTTTAAGTTCAGCAGTTTAGTAACTTTTTATTTCTAAAACTATTTGACATTCTTTGATCTTGCAGCTGACGAACATTTACAAAGAACTTGATGGGATCCAGGGTGTGTTTATACAGAGACTGCGGTACGTATCATTCCATTTGAAAAGAATTGACATGCAGTGTTGTGTTAAACAGATCACTGTGTAATTATATTTTCGGCGGTCATACTACGAGCTGTTATGCTCAATGTACTGTATATTATATTTAGTGTTAACACAGAAATTATGTATGTGTATATATATATATATATATATATATATATATATATATATATATATATATATATATATATATATAAAGTGCGTCTGTGTGTAAACATAGTCATATGTCCATTTGTGCGTATACCCGTTGAATTGATAGTTTTAGTAAGACCTGTTGCTCCAACAAACAAGAGCACAACAAAGTTTAATAAGAAATGTCACCATGGACAAGCAAACTGAATATCGTCGCACTGAAGCAGAAATGGCCTAAGTCATTTTGGCGGTTTTGAGAAAACCGCAAAAAACTGTCCCACTTCCATGTTATGAACCAACAGTTTCTGGTTTTATCACGAAATAAAGTGCTTTAGTATGTGTCTCATGACGAACAAGTTTTGTTATACTACAGCTAATGTAGCCATTATAATTTTTTTGGTCAAAATTTGGTTGACTTAGACCAAAATGTCTTTAAATATGACACAGTTCATATTGATCAGTATTTAACTATAGCTACCTTTTCTACTCAATTCCAACATGTCAGCAAATACACCTATAGATCTTTCACATAACTAGTTCCTATGAAATAAGTGAATGGTCAGTTTTTCAGAAAGATTAAACAAGTGTTATGTGACTTGGTCCAATTCTAAAAATTTGGATGACCAAGGGAATTCTGTATTCAATGTTTGGTCCCTTAAAGGGTTACTTTTTACAGATATTTAAGATGGAACGGCGTAAATGTGAAGAAGCAGGGTCTTCCTTATCCCTTGGAATATATAACTCAAAAGTGTCCAATTTTGACTCAGGCCAATTTAGCTTCCGTGGAACGATATGAGTTTCGCGTAATTTCACACCCCATGTTTTGCTATCATAAGTGTTGAAACGTTGCATGATTTATTCAAATTTGAGAAATTCGGGTTTGAATTTAAGAGGCCAGCTGTTTTATCAGAAATGAGGTAACGTATTACCGGTAGGATGTCATATGTTAAAATGTGGGTTTCAAGTGGTCATGGACTGGTCTTGAGGGATAAAAGATTACCCTTTAGTGCAGGAGAAAGCCGCTTGGACTTAAGTGGGGTTTTTTATGGTATGGTTTCTTCTGACACACCTCGGTATGCTTCTCTGAACGTAAAACGACCTTTGCCAATACGTTGGTAGCCTGTTCCAAGTCAGGTAGAAGATACTCTCATTCGTTTACCCACTGCCAATACGTTGGTAGCCTGTTCCAAGTCAGGTAGAAGATACTCTCATTCGTTTAAATATCATTACTGTTGGTCATGGATTCTTCTGACGACGAACACTAGCATGTCTTACTATTTCGTAAATGATCCTGGATCTGATAAGGTTAAACTGGTATTCGGTTTGGTCTCATCACTATCATTGAAAACTGTTATCCACTTCTCTTTTCATGGAACCCTTATATGTTTGGTAACAATTTGAACAATCAGGCATTTTCTGCACACATTACAGTGCAGTAAGTGTTCCAAGTGTAGTGAAACTGATGTTGTTTTTATAATTGTCCGATGAATGTAGTTTGTTATTGTGAAAGTCATGTCAGGTTGGCTCAAAGTGTTTAATGTACTCTTTCTCTGTCTCTCTCTTGTATAAATAATTAGCATATAAATCAACTGACTGACAAGTTGAACTACATCTGATTATAAATGAAAAAATTTAAAACTGTTACAGGAAAAGAGTTATACTTACAGTTACCTTTAGGAATTTCAAATGATCCCTCCCTCTCTCTGTCTCTCTGTCTCTCTCTCTCTCTCTCTTCATAAAACCGAATTCTTTCTCTGATAAATGTAGTAGAATTTTACAATAATTAGGACTGTTTTACAATTTGACCCTTTGAACTTTATAGAACCACGAGTTAGATGTACATTAAGCTTGGCTGACTTACAGATGACTTACAATGGCATACTACATTTTTGGAATTCTAAATTATTACCCTAATAATTGACTTATTAGACGACTTGTGGGATTATATGCTTCCTTGAACATTTAAATGTCCTTTCAAAAATACTTCTGGAAACCAACTTGAAACGTGACTGCTATCCTTACAAATTTTGACTATTGTAATGCATTTTTGATGACGTTTTAATGATTTGAGGCCTAATGTCACTTACTTCTGGCTAATGTTAAACATTTGAACCAATGTATTTACTATATTTGGAAATTCAAACACTTTTCCTTTTGAAATACTCTTAGTTTATCTCCTTTAAAACAACATCATGTCTTTAACTACATGCCTAAAACACATCGAATTATATAATCATGTTGTTTAGATTCTTATTGATGGTCATTTTAGGCCTAGAGGGCTTTTCTGATGGATTGATGTTGGTGTTGGTGTCGCTTTGTGGACTTGTATGGATGATGATCATTGTTGAGATTGTGGTTGCAAGTAGTACCTTTTTAAATACTGAATTTTATTGACATTTTCAACAAGTTAAGAACCTCCACTTACAAATTCTCTGATGTGCTGCAAATTTTGGTCCCTTTTCATAAATTGTATGGTCCTGTATATGCATGAATGATGCAAATGTTCAAGCCAATTTACTGAAATAGGCCTATAATTTCAAACAAAACTTTTAGCATTCTGTCATGTGAAAACTAAATAAAGTTTTTTCCCCCTATGGACCTTTGCACTTACGTTTTGGTCTCTTTTGGGGAAATACGAACTATAAATTTATATGTTTCAGCTATACATACCAAGGAACATTGCCTTTGGTCGGAATTGACTTGGATTTGTTTTGTTAGGACTACGGTTTGGATATGGTAATGACACTGTCTAATTTGGATATACTCCTCTGGTCTCTTGATGCATGTGGGCAGATGCTCCGATCAGGAGATTATATTGGAGGTACATAACTTTTACCATAACGGATCAAACATATAGAGGACATAGGCAGCCTCCTTTAAAGGGCCTCAGGAGAAACTTGACTCTGGGTGCCGGTCATGTTAATCCTGTTGATGATCAGGCACCACCAAACAGCAATGCCTTGCAACCTTGTAGTGTAGTTTTAGAAAGAATTCAATCACCACAGTCCAATAATGCTAACCATCTTACAAGACCACGCTTGAGACCTTGCACAATCAATCTGAATGACTGCCTTATCAATAACAGACATCTACACAAAAAATTACGTGTTCAGAATTGTGGTAGTTTGAGGTGTAAAACATGTCCCATTCTGGACACTCAAACTAAATTTAGATCTTCACTGACTCACAGAGAATACAACACATTCTCTCCTGATGTAGTGACTCCTTTAGGTTGTAAATCGAGAAATATCATCTATTTACTTTCATGTCAAGAGTGTGGATTTCAGTATATTGGTGAGACTGGTAGACCGTTGCATCAAAGGATCAACGGTCACCGTACTACTGTTCGTAAGAAAGAAGGTGTCCGTGGTAGACATTTTGCAAAAGAAGGCCACAATTTTCGCATTAAAATTATTGAACGCTTGGTTCCGGTTCAGGGTGAAACAATCACAGATTTCACAGCAAGGAGAGAAGAAAGAGAACTTTTTTGGCAGAAAGAACTCGGTACCATTTGGCCGTTTGGCCTAAATGATAGAATTAAAGGTGTTGGAAATGTATCAAAGAAATACTCAAAAATAGGTAATTCCTCCCAATTGATTAATACACATACCCGCCCCAATAGAAGCCATGGACACCGTAAACATCACAATAAATCATTTCATGATTATGTTACTGTCGACCTTATTGAGGATACTTATGGCAGAACTGATGGCCTTCATCTTTTACGCTCTCTACTCTATTCCATACCTCTTAATCTTCTCTCTAAATTACAGTCTGATATTTCAGCTTTATTCATTAGAAAGGAGATTATAAAACCTATTTTTCTCATTGTGACTGATATATCTAATCATCGACTTTTTAAGCCAGTTTCCACTATTAATGATAGTAAGAAACCAACTTTCATTAAAATGCTATACAAAGACAGAGGAATTGACTTGATTAATCTTTCTAATATTCTTCACAACAAAAAGGTTCAATCACTTATCCCACCCTATTTGGACACAAGTGTTCCCACTATATCTTATAAATACACAAAAACAATCTCTTCTTCTATTTTTAATCACGTGAAGACAGTGTCAGAATTTGAGGTTGATAGGTTTTGTCATAATGAATATCCCTGTGAATGTGGTCAGTCCCCATTTTTATCAACTCATCATGGTCATGTCATTACAGGCAATCTTTCCATTATTTCCAATGAAGCACTTAGAGATTTAATTTCAAAAGGTCCTAAATTTAGAGAGCAGAACAAAATATCATGGAAAAGGGATAAACAAATAGTAATGGAAGCTATAGAGAATTATGCTAAAACATGGGCTAAAAAAGAAAATTGTGATGTTTCAGTTTTATCTGAGTGGATTAACGAGATTGGTAGTATAGTGGATAGAAAAATTGATAAACTGAAGAAAAAAACTAAACAACCACCTGATCCTGTCCTTCATAATCCTGATGTTAAAGCATGTCTACATGATTTACATGAAAAGTAAGTTTTTGCTCCAGCTGACAAGGCTGCCAATTATGTTATTATCATTTGTAAACAGTTCTATCTTGATGTAATTGTCAAAGAATTAGGGCTACTCAACTCTACAGTTAACTCTACTACCTATGAAAAGGTTAACTTTTCTGTTGAACATTTAGTGGATGGTCACTTTAAATATTTAGAAAAGTACAACTTAACTTTCAGTGATAAATTCCGTAACTTACCAAGGATTTTTGCAATTCCAAAATTACATAAAAACCCATATAAATTCCGTTTTATTGCTGGATCTAAGTTCTGTTCTACTAAAGAATTGTCAGTTCTACTAGCTAAAGGATTAGAAAAGGTACAGGAATTTTGGTTTAATTACTGTAAAAGAATTGAATCAACGTCAGGAGTTAATAGGTTTTGGATATTAAAGAATTCTGTAAGTTTACTTGATGCTTTACAAACAGATAATGTTTCACCTTACAGACACATATCATCTTGGGATTTTTCTACTCTCTATACTACAATACCTCATGCAGATTTGAAACGTAGCATTCAAACATTGGTTTTTAAGGTTTTTGAGAAAAATAAATTTCAGAAAATTATTATTGGTCATAAACATGCTTTCTTTGGAGATTCTGCTAAGAATGGTCAACATGCATTTGACTATGATGAGTTTATAAAACTGTTTGAATATTTGATAGACAATATTTACATTCGTTTTGGTGATAGTGTCTTTAGACAGGTCATAGGAATTCCCATGGGTACAAATTGTGCGCCACTTTTAGCTAATCTTTATTTATTTTATCACGAGTATAATTTTCTAATGAAAATGGCAAAAGATAAAAATTACCATGCTAGATCATTTAATTTAACTTTCAGATATATAGATGATTTATTAAGTGTCAACAACAAACATTTAAAAGATTACATAACATCAATTTATCCTAGTGACCTGGAACTAAAAGAAACCACTGAATCGAACATAACATGCTCATTTTTAGATCTACTCCTATTCAATGATGGTGGTATATTAAAATCAAAAGTGTATGATAAAAGAGATGATTTCAATTTTGATATAGTAAATTATCCATATATAAGTAGTAATATTCCTATCAATCCTGCTTATGGTGTCTATGTCTCAAGACTAACTGCTTTCGCAAGAAACTGTACTGATTTTAAAGATTTTGCTAATAGACATAAATCACTTTTTGGAAGACTTATTAAACAGGGGTTTTCCAAACTAAGATTAAAAAAGGTTTTTCTTAACTTTAAAGATAAATATCAATATGTTCTACAGAAATATCATGTTGATTTATATGAACATATTAATAAGGTATTTTCTGAGTGTCAGTAAAACACATAGAAATATGTTTATGTATTTTAATGTTGTAGCTGAGATTGTTTTACCATGAGCTTGATCAAACTTTCAATACTGGAACATAAAATTTAGTATAATTACAACAAACATAAAATGAAATAAGGACCATTTAAGTTCTCAGGCATCATGTTGAACAATACAGGCCTTCTATTTTCTCATCCTTTTGAATATTGTGACAAAATGTAAGGAAAACTTACTCAGCTGATGTGAGTAATATTTTTGTAACGAATTTTAGGCCTATTGTGCTGTTTTTTCTAGTGATAATGGAACATGGAAGAACTTAACCATGTTTCATAATAAATATAATATTAGCATCAAGTTTAGTTATCCTGTGTTCACGTGGAAACTTTTTTTGGTGTTTAAATTCAAATTTTGTCATGTTACGCAATTCTAATGTAAATATAGTAGTCTGACTTAAAATTCTTAATTGTCCTGTCATTGTTTGGATGATGTCTGTGAACTATGGTCAAGTAATTACCTTTTATAACTGTACATTAACATTAAGGGCTAAATTTGTTTTAGGCCTACTTTAAATGAATGTGAGTGTTTTCCAAAGTGGGAGGATTGGGATCCCGTAAAACTGGTTTAACCCACTGCCAATACGTTGGTAGCCTGTTCCAAGTCAGGTAGAAGATACTCTCATTCGTTTAAATATCATTACTGTTGGTCATGGATTCTTCTGACGACGAACACTAGCATGTCTTACTATTTCGTAAATGATCCTGGATCTGATAAGGTTAAACTGGTATTCGGTTTGGTCTCATCACTATCATTGAAAACTGTTATCCACTTCTCTTTTCATGGAACCCTTATATGTTTGGTAACAATTTGAACAATCAGGCATTTTCTGCACACATTACAGTGCAGTAAGTGTTCCAAGTGTAGTGAAACTGATGTTGTTTTTATAATTGTCCGATGAATGTAGTTTGTTATTGTGAAAGTCATGTCAGGTTGGCTCAAAGTGTTTAATGTACTCTTTCTCTGTCTCTCTCTTGTATAAATAATTAGCATATAAATCAACTGACTGACAAGTTGAACTACATCTGATTATAAATGAAAAAATTTAAAACTGTTACAGGAAAAGAGTTATACTTACAGTTACCTTTAGGAATTTCAAATGATCCCTCCCTCTCTCTGTCTCTCTGTCTCTCTCTCTCTCTCTCTTCATAAAACCGAATTCTTTCTCTGATAAATGTAGTAGAATTTTACAATAATTAGGACTGTTTTACAATTTGACCCTTTGAACTTTATAGAACCACGAGTTAGATGTACATTAAGCTTGGCTGACTTACAGATGACTTACAATGGCATACTACATTTTTGGAATTCTAAATTATTACCCTAATAATTGACTTATTAGACGACTTGTGGGATTATATGCTTCCTTGAACATTTAAATGTCCTTTCAAAAATACTTCTGGAAACCAACTTGAAACGTGACTGCTATCCTTACAAATTTTGACTATTGTAATGCATTTTTGATGACGTTTTAATGATTTGAGGCCTAATGTCACTTACTTCTGGCTAATGTTAAACATTTGAACCAATGTATTTACTATATTTGGAAATTCAAACACTTTTCCTTTTGAAATACTCTTAGTTTATCTCCTTTAAAACAACATCATGTCTTTAACTACATGCCTAAAACACATCGAATTATATAATCATGTTGTTTAGATTCTTATTGATGGTCATTTTAGGCCTAGAGGGCTTTTCTGATGGATTGATGTTGGTGTTGGTGTCGCTTTGTGGACTTGTATGGATGATGATCATTGTTGAGATTGTGGTTGCAAGTAGTACCTTTTTAAATACTGAATTTTATTGACATTTTCAACAAGTTAAGAACCTCCACTTACAAATTCTCTGATGTGCTGCAAATTTTGGTCCCTTTTCATAAATTGTATGGTCCTGTATATGCATGAATGATGCAAATGTTCAAGCCAATTTACTGAAATAGGCCTATAATTTCAAACAAAACTTTTAGCATTCTGTCATGTGAAAACTAAATAAAGTTTTTTCCCCCTATGGACCTTTGCACTTACGTTTTGGTCTCTTTTGGGGAAATACGAACTATAAATTTATATGTTTCAGCTATACATACCAAGGAACATTGCCTTTGGTCGGAATTGACTTGGATTTGTTTTGTTAGGACTACGGTTTGGATATGGTAATGACACTGTCTAATTTGTCTAATTGCACATTTTTGCCTTTGCAGCAACTCCAGCATTGCTGTCGACCATGCCATCCTATTTAACAAAAACCTCGCAGCATCTGATATCTCAATTGTTGCCATGACTCTGTCACAAAGCATTTTAAATGGCACAATAACCATTGGTGGTATTATCTATCAAATCACCGGCACCCCACTTCTGTACTTGAATGGGACAAATAACAGTGTTATAGCAGGCGAGTAACACAATATAATATCTTCTTTCAAGATATCAGTTATAAAACATTTTGCCCGATGACGGGCAAGTTTGTATGTCTGAAAAGTTTATGGAAATAAATATCATCTCATGACCCCATATTTTCATGATTGTAAAAACAGCATTAACACTGATTATCATGCTATAAAGAAGAGAAGCCAAGCCCCCATGCCTTGTTATGATACACGTAGACAGCCAGAGTTATCTTTCAGAACATGCTACTTTTGCCCTGAAGGGTCTACATTGCAATTCATGTCTTTATGGAAATATGTGGGCATACACTGATTCAGTAAGTCTGGCTTATAGCACGCCGTTTTAGCATTTAATCCACTGCATGACGCCCAAGAAATCAATTTACGTTTCACTCACTTGATCCTGAAAGCCTGACGGTCCCGTGGCGCCAGCTCTCGGTTGTTGTGGAACTGATGGTGACTCTTGGTGTGCATGCCTCCCATATCGTCCTTTGTCTTTGGAGATTGGTCAGTTGACGTTAGCTGTAAGGGGAAGTGCGGTTGGTTGGGTGGTCTTCTGTGATGTTCAAGAGGTAAGTATACTTATCAATACTGATATTACGTCCAATATCTCGTATTAGTTACGTAATGTTACCACTTGACCACCATTGCAGATATACAATCGAACTGGTGGAGGGTGTAACGTTACTGAGACACTGACCTCATATGACCGCCAGGACTGGCAGCTTAGGGGTAACCAGTGGTCTTTGTGAGGATGCCACGTCTTAAGGGAAAACCTCAGAGCTACATGTAGTTGAGGCTGCCGACAGCAGAATCTGGCCAAAATAGGAAACCCTCCTTACTGACCAGCATGGGACCGCACTAAACCCCCTGGTGTTCATCTGCCAACATAACAACTGTTTGCCTTATGGCTAAATGTTTTCAGTTTCAGCTCTATCGGTCTTGGAGATCTAACATGCCCTAGTCGCAAACTCGTGGGCATCTTGGGGCGGTACATGGTTCCATGGGCAGCAGGCTCCAGTATCATACTGGCAACAAGCCGGGATAAAGGGAAAGATAACAGGGAAGAGCTCCCACAGAGCAAAAGGCTCTTTCCTTGAGAGGAAGAGTGGCATCACAAAAGGTAAAACCCTTTAAGGGCCTAGCTGGATCACGAGCCACTTGGTTCTTTGCAAGGAAGCCCAAGTGAGGCCTCAGAGTCACCCGGGGGTTTAGATTTGATGCAGGCCTGTAAGGCAGGTGTCCATAGTCGGTCATAAGCCACAGAGTGGATCTCACTTCTCCTAGCCCCCAAAATAGAAAACAGGTTTTCCAAGTCCAGTACTTTAGTGAAACCCACCTCAAGGCACTCAAACAGCCACTTCTTCAACATGACTTAAACCAGCAGTAAGTCCCACCTGGGCAGGATCTGTTGTGTCACCAGCCTGTCGGTGTAGAAAGACGCAATGAGTGCTGACAGATAAGGATGGCTCCCAATGGGCACGTCTAGGCGTAGGCCGAAAGATTGCTCCAGTCCATGGCTAGAGCATCCACTGGTAGGGCTTGGTAGTCTGGGACAGAAGACATAAACTGAAAGTTTTGTGTTATCACGAGTCGCAAACAGATCCATGTGTGGAGTTCCCCATCTCACCCACATGGCCTGAATGACCTTGGGGTGGAGCAACCACTCCATCCCTGCTGGCTGAGCCCTACTCAAGAGTTGGTCAGCCAGGACATTCTGATGTCTCAGGACATGCCTCACATGCATGCAAATTTTGTTGTCAAAGCACCATCTGGTTATGCGCCCGGCCTACTGCATCAGCTTCTTGGGCCGCGTCCTGCCCTGCCTGTTGAGGTAGGCTACTGCAGTCCTGTTGTTGCACATAATGAGGACATGTTTGTGCACCACCAGGTCCTAGAAGTGGAGGAGCGCCAAACGTATTGCCTCCAGTTGGGACCAGTTTATGTGGTGAGATGCGAACGGCGCTGGCCAAGGGCCCGATGCTGTCCGCCTCCCCACCCAGCTCAAGAAGAGCCCATGTAAATGATGAGCTGGGCCTGAAATGGTTCCAGCATTTTTCCCCTGATGATGTTCTCCCTCACGATCCCCACTGAAGAAGCAACAATCCTCTGGGTATCCAACTCAAACACGGGATCACTGACCGCTCACTCTGGGGCAAAGCCACCAGAGGGACAGAAGGGACTGCCATAACCACAGGCGGGGGGGGGGGGGGGGGGCAAAGGTTCCACCTGGACCACTGCAGTTGTCAACACCACTGCGGCTGAAGACTCACTGGCAGAAGACGCTACATGTCTAGCTGTCTTCCTTCTCGGTTCCCTTTGCCCATGTTTACATTCCAACCTCTCGGACCTGGGAGCTGGGGAAGAATGCACAAGCACTGGTGCCTTGGCCAAGCCAAAGCAAGTCTATGCTCTTTCCTATCAGCCACATAAAACTGCAGACCAGCCAAAGCAAGTCTATGCTTTTTCTCATGGGGGGGGGGGGGTCTGCGGTGAGGACTCAACAGAGTCCATCATCAAGGCTTGACATTTGGCAGCTCTATGCTGCCTACACCTTGCATGGTTAGACTCTCTCCATGCCTGCTCAGAGAGCAGCCATTTGTCCTCTCCCCAATCCTGGGAGTGTGTGCAAGTTCGCTCGCAAGAGCCAACCTGACCCAACTGCAGGCGACCACCATAGCAGTTAGGATGGTCATCCCACAAGCCACCATCTAGTGGTTCTGTGAGTCCAGCTTTTGTCCCTTATCCACCAAGGACAAGGATGGGGACAAAGTGGTCACTGGATCTACACCCATGGACTGCCTCGAAAAGGAAGCAATAGCCTGGTGTGCACTGCTCTCCTTCTGTCGGTGTTCTGATTGGTTAGAAGCCATCTTGAAACCCTAAGTGCCAAGCCAAACGACCAGCTAACACTTACCATTTCAGTGGAATTCCAGCACAGAAATCAGCTATCTAGGTAAAGATTTTCCGCAGATTACAGGGTGCGTAAAGCACTCAAGCAGTGATCCTGAACGAAAGTTCATGGAGCTTCAACTCGACAAGCCAAAAATGATGCCCAAAGAGGAAGGACGATATGGGTAGCATGCACACCAGGAGTCACCTTCAGTTCCACAAGAACAGAGAGATGGCACCAGGGGACTGTCAGATTTTCAAAATCAAGTGAGTGAAGCGCAACTCGATTTCTTGGGCGTCATGCTCAGACACAGAGGTCTTGGCAGTGGTGGTCGAGATGTAACTTTATGTTAGTAATATTATATCCTTGCGACTGGGAAAGGAACGTTACACGCATTCTGGTCAAATCATATGTATGGGTTCAAAGACACATGACCCGCTACACGTAAATAGGACTCTTTTGGGACCTATCGGTGATAAAATGTTTAACAAACCTATTATTATGCTTGTAAATGTAAATCAGTCTGTATTTTGCTGATCTTCAAGGTAGGAGGTAGTACAGGCCCAAGTACGGTATAAATCGGTTATCAGGTTACCTTCTTTACCGTCAACATCTGTGAGAGGGATTAGTATAGGCTTGGCCCATTTTTCGCATTCTGTGTAAAAGATACGGGTCTATACTGTTTTTTTTTCTTTACCGTCACCCCAACAAGGTTCAAGTAGGGCTGTTGTGTAGGATCAGATTATCTTAAAAGTAACTTCTTGTACACCTGTCGATCAATTCAGTTTGTAAGTTTCTGATGTAACTTTACAGAACTGCCAACATTAAAGCAAAGACTGTAATGTAAGCAGTTCTACGCATAAACTTTATTCCGAAAAAGAAAGGATGCGTCTATGCAAAAGATTAATTACACTCTTAAAAAACAAGAAATCGGGTTACACCATTAGCTCAATACAGAACATTGAAGCTACGGTTTGGAAGTAATCAGCTGAGTTATTACTGTCAGAGGTATTTTGGATACTAAATACATATCATGACTACGGTTTGCTTTGTTTTATGCAGTACCGATTTCGACTGTCTGTTTCCTCTACAATTGGTATGGCCTGTGTGCCAATGGTGGTGCATGCACGTCAGACATCACTGGCCTGAAGCCCACTTGCCAGTAAGTACGATCGGAGGCACTAGGATACCACATGTCGATTCAATTTAATCCTCAGCACAAAAGGGTTAATTAGCTAAAGGAATGTATGATACATGATAAAGTTGTGAACTGAAAAGTTTATTAAATTGCTGAAATCACAGTGTACTGCCTCCATATTCTTGTTATGGTCCGTCTTCGAACAGAATGTCAACACATTTTGTACGGGTACAGGTGGTATGCATACTTGCAATTTGCATTTTGTTTGCCTACATCTGGGAAAAGTATAGCAATTTTAAAATCATGTTAATCTTGCAAGGAATTTACTGAATCTATGGGCAGCAAAAAGACATTTGCTTCAGGTAGCCCTGCAGTATACATCTGGTAGCACTACGAATTGGTGTCCTGTTCCTGGTTTAATGTAAATGTACAGCATCACGTACGTTTTTGCTTGATACATATTGCCTCCCTTGATGTTTTTTTTTATAATAATGCAAATCTTAACCACTGATATTTCATGATTGCCGTGTGCTTTGTAGCCATGTTGTAAAGCATAATGGAATTACAGTTACTTTGCTTTAGTTTTTCCGACAGGCTTCCCATTAATTGGCTATATTGTGTTCAGTCCCCAAAAGGCTATATTGGCTTGTAGGTATATAAATGAGGAGGCTATACCATGTATATTGTCTCCTATTGACTCATTATCCGCTATAATTTGTGCCGTTTGAGACAAGATTCCCTATCAAGACCTAAATAGAGGAGTGATCTAACGACAGAATATGAAAGTTTAAATATAAATAAAATACGAAGCTGTTAAACGGCAGTTGTGATAGGGGAGTTGTCGGTTTATGGAGAGGTCTTAATAGGGAGATTCCACTGTACTTGGTTCCATCTTTCAGGTGTGTGGGTGGCTACACGGGCGCCTTATGTACAAACAGTGCGGTTGTCGACCTGAGTTTGTTGATCCCGCTGGGTCTGGGTGCCGCAATTCTGATTATGCTGGTGTTAATACTAACCGTTTGCCTCTGTAAGCAAGGCAAGGCAAGAGGAAGTGTTGGAAGTAAGTGAACTTTACATTCATCTTTCCTCGCTTAGTGACTTGTGTTTTTACTGTTCTTGTCCTGTAGCTGCCTCATGGTGAGCTTATATTACAAATGCTCAATGCTTGGTAGCTATACTGCAGTAAGTGTGGCTGTTTTTTTTATATTTGTAGGTAACTTTGGTAGCAACTATGACATACGACGAGCCACAAAGTTAGATCGCGGCTTCCATAGGCCTTCACTACTCAGCTTTAAGTCTTTTCGTCGGCCGGACTCGCGGGCCTCGGATAGGCTGGAGAAAGGTCTGCCTGAATATCCGCCGTATGCATGGTGAAGTAAAATTTGACAAACTATGCATAGGTGACAGCATATCGTGAAATATTTGCTATGGGAACGAGTTTCATTATTTTTATCCAGAAAAATATATTTGCATGTAGCGGGCTACATACTTTATCCGAGAGGAAATGACATTAATCCCTTAATGCGGTGATGAATTGTACATATACTTATCTTTTCGTTCAAAATAACACGTATCAATTGGAAACATATTACTTGTGTTCACTTAAAGTGACAAGCATATCATATTATATTTTATTCAAGTTTAATCATTGCTTTATAATGCGATGTGTGGAATACGTGTTTAACGTCACGCCTAACTTGCTCAGTTGCTCGGTCAGTTGCGCCGCCAGTGAAGTCAATTTTGACTTAAGTTCTTCACATGGGATTTACTTCTTTGAGTACCAGGCAAAACACAAAATATGGTGACTTTTGTCTCATCAAATTGTGTCCCATCATGATTGCTACTTCGCAAAACATAAAATACGTACACTGTGACTTGCGTGTGACCTGATTGAGGATGGGGTGAAAAACGTGTTATTCCCTAAATAAATCATATTCAAGATGCTCTAAAGTTAACGTATATTCATAGGACAAGCACCACGGCATACGGTGTTGCAAAATAAAAATAAGCAATGTCCGTCAATAAATATCCTCCACAAGATGCGCTATATTGACAACAGTACGTGTGGTTTCACTTTTTTTCTGAAAAGCAGACATGTTAAAATCCGTAGCTATAGCTAAAGTGTTTGGGTGAGTTACTAATGGAGACCTGTGAAGCCATGTGAAATTGTTTGATTCGAATACTTATACTCCGATTGGTATGGTCTTATGAAAAGTTTGCTCTCGTGAAGAACACTGTGGTTTGTGGTCTGTTATTATGCCATCTTCTTGACTTTCCAAATGCTGGCACTTTCTTGGTGGAAATATCGTGGGAAATGGCCCTCTACAGAGCACAGCTGCTTGGCTCTGCCCACCGCCATCCATGTGGACTTCAGAGATAATGTTACACATAATCTTCATTCCCGGATCTGAGCAATTCAGATGAGACTATACATGTAAATTGTGTTAACTTGGCACACGTGTAAAACCCACTGTTCCGCCCCTTTGATTCTGGGGTTCGCTTTTGCCTTTACCTCGCTTTTACCTCAATGGATATTTGGCACATCCGAATTACTATTAATGTTGAGAGAAACATTAAATTCACGGGTTATTCAAGTTAAGTTAACACTTATATCAATCTTGACAATAACACTTTGGGGAGCCGCACAATGCATGTCTATCCATGCTAGTACATCCAGAGCTTGGGGAAGCTTATAATTGTAAGCTTATAGGGTGTTTGGAGTGGTATAAGCCCAATAGTGCCATTTCAGACAGGTGATGGTGCCCGAAAAACTTACTACAGTCACAACTTATACTATGATTTGGTTTCTATTAAAATTAAGTGTGGGAAAATCCTTTTCCTATGGATGTCCCAAACGTGAGCTTTCAGTTTCCTGGTCGTGTTATAAGAAAAAAGTGTATTCCTAGGTGAATCCAAACTTTGTCAGCAAATATGCTTCAAGCAGTTTACAAAACGTAAAATAGAAGCCTCTTCGTCTACCCAATAGAAAACAAAATGTATCTATTTCACTTCCTTGTTGGAATCAAAATATTTGTTAAAAGGAGCAATTTTTTACTACGACAGTCTGCTTTCAATGGCTACTTTATGGGTGTGCAAAATGGATGTTTCTTGCAACACTAGTGCATAGGGTAGCAAACACTTGCCCTGGCTTACAGCTCTTAATTGGCAGTCCAGAGCATGCTACGACCATTTTGGAAACTTTGTGTCATAAAGCATTTTACGATATACAAGTAAGCGCTGAATATTGGTCACAATAGGTGAAAACGTATGAATCGTATAGAAACAAGCACTTTTCTAAAGGTCTTGCAGTGCAAAAAATGTATTCACCCATGTTGTCAATAAAACTTGCAATTTATATGCGTCTCTTGTTTTTTATTTGGGCTGTGAAAGAAAGAATATGTGTCAAAACAAGAGGGCTGTGTGAACAGCCCATACTCAACGGACCTCGATGCATTCTTTCCCAAGTAAGTCCCAACCTGAGGTCAGTTCAGTGGAACTGAGCTTCAATAACAGCTTGAACTGAGCCAAGATGAACAGAGTTGAGCCCAGCATAACTTTGGGCTGATAGTACCACAGGCGCTTGACACTGTTCCCGTCCTCAACTGGGATGGGGTGGAGAGAGGGAGGAGGGCGAGTATGAATAGTCTCGAGAGCCTGTGGATAGTACATGTACAACTGTATATAGATATAGTGGCCCAGATACTTCATACCAGTAACTCTGCTCCGCGGCGTTCGGTAGGTAACAGGTCAAGTCGTCCCAAAACGAGGTCGTCCCAAGTCCACTGGTCCCCAAAGATCTCATCCAGATGTCAAGTCGTCCCAAAACTATCTCGTCCCAGTTCTTAGTCCTCCCGTTACCAACTCGTCCCATTGTCAAGTCGTCCCAATTCCAGCTCGCCCCAATACCAACTCATCCCAATTCCAACTCGACCCTGTCAGGAAACGCACTACAATGAGTCATTTTCAAACATTTTTTTAACTTCTTCCGTGACAAACAGGTGATCTCCGACTGTCAGTCCGGTTTCACACCTGGTGACAATACTGTCAACCAATTGTTATTCTTATATTATCATTTTTGTCAGGCTGTTGATTTGCAAAAAGGCGTCAGAATAGTATTCTGCGACATCTCCAAGCTTTTGACAGAGTGTATTATCCTGGGCTGTTACATAAACTGGAAAAAAGGCAGGGATTACTGGACCATTATTAATGTTGTTTAACGACTATCTAAGTAACCGTCTTCAAAGAGTGATTTTCCAGGGTGGCAATTCTGCTTGGCGCCAAGTCGCAGTAGGTGTCCCCCAGGGCTCTGTTTGGGGTCCTTTATTAGTAGGAAGATCGTTGCTCGAAAACAGCGTGAACGAAACGCAAATACGGGTGCGGGTAATTGACAGAAATAAAGAAACGGCCTCCTACCCGTATATAGCTTGATTTTAAAAAAACACATTTCCCCATCAAATTTTCACCTTGTATACACTACTGATACATATGAGGGTCCATTTCGGTGCAAATTTACACAATACGATTAGGTTTAAAAGAAACACACATCTAATTGGCAATATCACGTAAAGAAACAAAAGTGGAGGTCCGCCATGTATATTGGATTGCATCATGCAGTACAAGCTGATAAGGATTACCATGGCTTCCTCCGGCTCATTTACCTTCTTTTTCCTAGGCCGCCAGTGTCACACAGGACAGCGGCAAAAAGTGGAGAGCCACATTATTAATATTTATTATTATCTCGGCTTCTGTGTACGATTTATAGATTTAACTTGGCATTTCTTGAAAAACTGACTATATTCTGTAAATCTACAGCGGAAGGGACCCTCATAATGTATGAAATGTGTAGATACAGGAAAAGAGCGGCAAATTAATACGTATAAACCAAGCTATATCCAGAAAACATCATTTCTTTCTGTTTCTTTCGATTAGCCAGATCCCGCAAAAACGTTTAACGATCAACGTTGATACTCCCTGCTCACAAAAATTAGGCTATTTCAACCCTAATTTCATTTTAAGTTGGGTTTTAAACGAGTGAATGATTTCAATGTAGCCGTAGTTCTTCCAATCCTCGGATTTTGCTCATCTACATTTACTTTTTGTGCCCTGTGCACTATTCCCATGTGGAAGGGCAATTAACGGTTATCACATGTTTGGCAGTGGAATTTTAACTTACAAGTATTCATCCATACACCAAGTGGTATAAATCGCATACCCCACTCCTTGCGACTATATTTTTCTGTGTTTCTTTGCCTTCATTGAAAACTAAGACAATGCATTTGCTGAATGGCAAAATGACAAGAAGAGATTTAAATTTGTAACAATAGCCTTTATTCCTCCGGCCGCTGAAAGACATACTTCCGTGAAGAGAGTGTCCTCACTCACCCTTGGGTGAGCAATCAACCGTCTATCTGATAACATATATAACGAAAGGTTGGTGTACGGACACCAAAATATGAAATATAGCTGTAATAGTAGTATGAAAAATATGACAATTTAGGAAAAGCTTTGTTTAATCTACACTAGAGTTCCAACATAGGTGCTACTTTACCACCCTTGATAATGCGCATTTCCCCTACATCGCTGGGCTTCTGGTACATCAAATTCAGTGGCTATTAAGTCAAAATCCCAATCTACACCAAAACTAGCCTCCATGGCTTACTGTTGATGATGCAAAATAATGCGTATGAGGACAAATGTTCTGTAGTATATGTGGGAAATTAGCATTTTTAGGATCAACCGGTGCAGCTAAATGTGATTGGCTAAGCTTGTATAGTTAACTAACTTACTAGACAATAAAGCACGGAGGTCAAGCAGTGCCACCAGCTATTTTGTTGAAACTACAAAAGTTGTGAGAATTTGCTATTGACATACGTGTTATGGCTAAATGTCAAGTTGAGTTATCACTTAACGGGCCGCCTGTGAAGCAGTATAAATTTTAGAAAATCAAGATTTTTTTTAAGGCCAAATGTTCAGTTTGAAAAATGTCAGTTTTAAGAGAATTTTGGAGCTAAGGAAATCACGTTTTTTTGCCAAAAACCCACATGGTTGTGTATTTACAACAGAATGTAAATGAGTCGTCAGTCAGACTTCGGTCTCCTAGGCAATGGAAAGCGATCAAACTGCTCATTGGCTGGGGATAACAATGGGCCAGTGGGCGGTGGGCTTGACAGAGATCAATTGACCAGTAGGCTACGGAGAGAACAATGGGCACTCCTTATCTGTCATTTTAGCGACTGAAACCAGCTAAAACACTTCAAAGATTCCTTTTTAAACATAGATTGAAATGACATATTTTCATAACAACACATCAAAAGTATAGTATTATAAGAGTACTTCTCACAAGACAAGTATCGATCAGAGGGAGTGAGTACATTTTCCACAAAGGCCAGTTGACCGCTCCGAGAGAGCCGATTCGACCTAAATTGCATTTTCTTAAATTCTAATTTTCGTCCGACTTCTCACAGGTTTTGAAGAGATTGGTCATGACTGTTTTACCAATTTTATTGAAATAAAAAGCTCTTGAAAATTATACATTCTTGCCTGGGAGCGGTATGTGGCGTTTGTACATATATTTATATTTCGAAGATTTCCTTTTTCGATGTTGAAATACGCAAAGTGGAAAATTGAAACGATGCCTCTTTACAAATTTAAAAAAAATCGTTCCTTTTGCTTTTAACGAAAAAACAAGAGAACCGTTCCTAGCCTTTACATCAAAGTTTTATTTTACCAAATTTGAAGATTTTAAGTTACATATTATGGTTTGTAGGCCAAGAAAACCTCTGAAGTGGACCCCTTTGTAATATGTCGCCTATCACCTCAAATAACAAGAAAATTAATTTTTCTTCACTTAATAAAAACATAGATTAATATCTATAAAATTGGATGGGTGGGGGGGGGGGGAGGCTAACGGCAATATTTTAGGTAGGGGAGAAGAATAAGATACCGCGACGCAATATATGCTGAGCTTCACAGTGGCTTGACGTAGATTTTGATGAGAGGATCCAGGAAAGGCCATAACATTGATTAACAGTTTCAAAGAGACCATAAAAAATTATGATTTGGTTGTAAATAAATGCAGTACAACTTATAAGTGAGATCAATTTTATCTAAGAATGCCAAAAACATAACATAAAAGGTGTGGATAATTTAGAAAATGAAAAATAAATACTTTAGGGGCCAAATAACCAAATAAAACAAAACCTATGAGAGAGAAGAGCAAAGATGATGTTGTAAGACAATGGAATCTTGCATCGACGAACCTTGCAATACAATCTTTTCTACGCTTTACAACCCCAGGATGGCTGAAGAACAGCCAGTCCCTTTACGTGTTTGTACCAGCCATACTTAGTAATGTGACCACGTGCATCCAGTTTCTCTAATATGAACTAAAAAAGAAAATATTTAAATGGCCGAACTCTGACTTTTTAGATATGCATATAAAAGGAAATTAATGTGACTTTGTGTGTTTGCCGAAGAGTTTTATATGTCAGCCGAAAGCATGAACTTAAATTATGATTTGTGTCACGTTTGGAAAGTTTGCCTTCTAAATGTGAAAGACAAATGTTCTGGTAAGCCGGACACATGTTTGTACAACTGGTTTACAAAGTTTTTGTTCTTGCGTGTCGATATCCTTGGATTCATAGATGTGAAAATCTTTAAACTCAGCGGATACCATTCATCTGGTCCACGTTACCTGTTACGCGGTTCGCTATGTGTGTCAGTGTTCTCGGTTAATTAAAAGTGAAAGTCCTTAAACTTAGCGGATACTATTTAACTGGTCCTTGTTACCTGTGACGCGGTTCGCTTGTTCATATAGGATAAGGAACAATCACTGGGTCCATGAGATGCGCTGGGGACGACTTAGTTTTGGGGCATGTAACTGTGGGGACGACTTGCATTGTATCAACGAGACGAATTAATGAGCATTGATATTGGGGCGACCTGGTTCTGGGACGAGTTAGTATTTGGACGACTTGATATGGGGACGAGATGGTCAGGAACGAGTTGGCAATGGGACGACTTGACAGTAAATCGTTCGGTACATTATGGGACAGACAGCTGCAGATGACACGGGGTGGGGGTGGGGGGGGGGGTGGGGTAGATACTCCCATGTAGGATTGTACTGGGTATGTGCAGCGGGACGGGACCTGTTTTCATTACTCCAAGGATGAGAGAAGCCCTCCAAAATGTACACAGCTGGATTAGGATAGGGGGGACATTTATTTTAGTGAACTGGAGATACAGGATATAATTAGTAAGTTCTTTGGGGGAATTTTTGTGGGAAGTAAGAATATGCTAAAACTTGTTTTAAATTGGATTGCTGGTCTCTAGAATGCACCAAGATTCACCAATGCAGCACTCCTTTCAACACAGGATTAAGAAAGGGTTCCTTTTTACATCTGGTGTAGGATTAAGATAGGGTATTGAATAAAAATGGCCGCGGCACACACACACACCCTGATGTTGAGTTCGTGGGGGGGGGGGGGGGGGGGGGGGCAGGTGACATCGATGCCACCAACCGAGGCTAAGCACTTTTATCCTTCCCGTTTGGCCTGGACATTGTTGGGCAACGGCAGCCTCACCTGTCACCGCCCATTGCCCTAAGCACATTCAGAAGCATGGAAAACTTAATTGTGCATCAAATAGAGAGGCCTGTTAGCAATAGGATGCAATTACGTGTATGGAAAGAAAAGTGACGAAAATTCAAGTGTTTACGAAACGGTAATAAAAACTTAATGTAAAGTGGTTGAACTGAGCAATTATGACATAGTTTCATTTAATTGCGACATAGTTTCATTTAATTGCCTGTCAACTCGTTTTTAAAGATTCTACCCAAAAGCGATGGGAAAAAAATAAACAAGAATTTCAAAAACTGTAGCGCAACCTTGGAACAAACTTTGCGAGGGCCCACCTTTATAGACCCCCGCCAAGTCTGAGAAAGATCGGGCCTGAGTCAACTTTTTTTAAAAAAGCGATTGTAATAGTTCTGCTGATTGTTCTGGAATTGCTAACGGCTTTGGAGAAGTCCACAATGTGAATTTTGAATACCAGGATGGTAAGACGGACAGACGGCCGACCTTAAGGTAATCTCTACGGACTACAAGTCAGCAGCTTTAAATGGGAAATTCTGAAGATTCGTGTGCACGGAGGAGAAAAATGAATGTCATGATTTAATAGTAATGCTGCTTATAGTGTGTGCTCAAAACAGTACGAATTACACCTACATAAAAAGCGCGCATTTATACTGCAATTCGGGACTGAAAGTCGCATTAGTACATATTCTTCATACCCATTTGGTTGTGAACTTTACATGCAAGATGCGTATCTAACTATTCGCTCTGAATCAGAAGTTACTTTGCCAGTGCACGAAATGTTTATACCACAGTGTGAGTGTCATGCTAAAATACTCATTGAATCAATTACTTGACAAAACTCGAGGGACCAGTCGTGTATATGTTCTACATCATACTCAGAAAACATTGCATCCACGATTCCTAGTGACTTTTACTCTGGTATCAATGTATGGCGCAACTGCTGAGGTATGTGTTACTTTCAGTTGCTACCACATTCATATCAACACTGGAGCCTTCAATGTAACTTAATGCCGGACTTGTGAATTTTAATTTGTACTTTTTAATATTCTGGTGACGGCTTTCCTCTGCGCACTAAGGTGCCTTGCCGCGAAGTTCACAGCTGCTGACTGATGGTAGATTATGTTTAATGGGAACAATAGATGTTTGTAAAACACAGATCCCCCCCCCCCCCCCACACCACCACCACCACCACCGTCATCGTGTTCGCCTCATTACCCTGCTGGTAATACCAAATGGGGTACTCATGGAAAAATTCTGCAGATATTAAGCAGAAACCAAATTCAGTAATGTGGTGGCTCAGTGACCTTGGGAGTTGAAAACTTAACCCAACTCTTATAAAATGCTACATTCATGTGCAATATGGAAGCCCTATGATCTTTAGTTATCATGCTAAACCAAGTTCACTAATAGGACTGTAGGTGGTGACCTTGGGAATTTAGTCAAGGTCATCCATCTCCTAAGTTGACCAAGCCCTTATTAAGGACTATTACCATATGCAATATTGAAGTCATAACTTAAATTCTGAGTTCCAATGCAGAAACAATGTTCATGGCCTTGTGACCTTGTGTCCTTTGAATTTTGGTCCAGGTCACGCATCTTCGAACTTGACCCAACGCTGGAAAAGGACTATAATCCTGTGCAATAAACAGATTCTATCATAAAACTTTTCTAGTTATCCTGCGGAAAACAAAACTTATTATCGTACCTCCCTGACCTTGCAAATAGGTCAAAATCACCCTCCTTTGAAGCTGATTTAGTCCTAATAGAAGGCTATAAACATCTACAAAATAAAAGCGCTGGCTCAAAAAAAATTCTGCAGTTATAAAGCAGAAACCAAATGAAGTAATGTGGCTCTGTGACCTTAGGAATTTCCTCAGGGTCATCCATTTTAAAACTTGACCCAGCTCTCATAAAAGGCTATATTGCTGTGAAATATGAAAGCTCTAGGTCAAAAACAGGTCAAAGAAGAAAGCTTGTAACGAATGCATACTTGCTAGAGAGGAACAAGTCTGATGTGCATTAATGTAAGTTGCCAAATTTTACAAAATGCCTGAACCTCTGCATTTTTGTGCAAGAAAATAATCATGTGTTGGGAGTGCACTTTTCCTGCTCTCTTTTGCACGGCTGCTTTAATATCAATGCAAAAGAACACTTCGTTTGGCAACAGCCATGCTAAATTACAGTTATGACTAACAGATAAAACGTACACTGAAAATATATTTATTTTGAAAGACAATTGCAGCACTTGTTCTCAGTTTTCATCTACAACAATGGTGACGTCTATGGAAGTTATTTTGTTCAATAAATCACTAAATCCAGGGTTTTGTGCATGAAACCATGAGTTTTGTATTTCAAAACCCGGAGTATCACAGGAATACCCGGAGTTTAGTTCACAAAGTTTCAGGTTTCCTATGAAACTCTAGGCTTTGCTTATAAAACCCTGGGATCTGTACCAGAACTCAGGGTTTTGCAGTAAATCTTAGTGTTTGGTAAATTTGTATATAACACATCAAATATCACTTTTCAAATTCCTTCGCCATTAAACATTTGAAAACCCAGGGTTTTGCTATGAACACCCTCAGTTTTGTCAACTGAACCTGTACGTTCCATAAAAAAACTTGGGGTTTTGTTGGCACAACTTGAAGCATTGCAACAAAACCCGAAGTTTTCCTCAGTTATAGACTTATTTCGAAAACAGTGTTTCCTTGCTAAACTCTCGGAATTGCAGTGATAACCCTGTGTTTTGCAGGTTTACATATCTTAAGGTTTGGCACGTCATAAAATCCTGTGTTTTGTCTCCTTTTAGAAAACCCTCAGTTTTGTTATTTTTTCACAAATTTATTTGCATAATTTGAAAACTTGAATTTCGCCGATGGTTTTGTGGTGATAACTCTAGGTATTGTGGTTGACTAGTTCAATAATACACAAACCCCTGGGTTTCGTAGTTTACCGCTGAATCTGGCTCCAGGAACTGATGGTGCTTCTTAATGAATCACATCACGGCTGTTATAGGCCTAAGCCTAGCGTCATTTTCGATGGGTCTGCGGTTTCTTTCGAAATTTTGGGACCCGATCCAACAGCCCACCTTACTGTTCATGTTTTAGTAACATCTTTTGTGATTGGTCAATTACAAAACCCGGGTATTTGGCTACAAAATTGCAAGGCGGATCAAAACAGAGAGTTTTGAAAGGAAAACCACAAATGAAAATTGGCCTGTTATTTCAGGTTTTGTAAACCCTGAGAATTGTAACAGAACGCAAAGACATCACTATAAAACCTTAGGTTTTGTGCATAGAACCAACGGTTTTGTGGCAAAACTCAGGGATCGGTACACAAAATCCCAAGTTTTTCGAAAAACCATGGGATTTATGGACATGGTCAGAAAACCTTGAGTTTTGTCACAAAACTGTAGTTTTGTTGGGAAAAAAAAACAAGGTTTTGCACCCAATACCAAGCTTTTTGTTAAAAAAATTCTCAGTTTCGCATAATGCAAACAAGAACAGGTTGATTTTACAACAGAAAATCAAATATCTCCGAGTGTGCTCTTACAGTGTTTTAGATGAAATGCCCAAGTGACCTTGCAAATAGGTCAAGGTCACCAATTTCCAATCCCAAGCATGGTCTTATATAGGAACATACTCGTAAAAAATGTCAACTTCCCAAGTCAAATCTTTCTCGAGTTATCGCGTTCGCAACAATTTTATGAAGAAGAAACCAACGCAAAAACAGTATGTCCCCCGCTTAACCTAGTTTTTATAATTGTACATAATCATACAACATTTCAACCCCTTCAATCAAATTCTTTTGGAGTTATCGCGTCTGCAATTATTTTTAAGGAAATACCCCGATCACCTTGAAATATTGGTCAAGGTCTTCCCATCTACAAACTCAACCTAGCTCTTATACAGATACATAATCACACAATTTGAAGTTGTTACCTCAAGTCTTCCTTGCCTTATAGCTTATGCAACTTCCAAGGAAGTGCTTGTGACCTGGAAAAATTGGTCAAAGTCAAACATTTGCAATCACAAGCAAGGTTTTATAATGTCTTATATAAAAAAAAATCACAAAATATCAACCTCGGAAGTTAAATCCTTTTCAAGTGCGTGTACAATGACTTTTAACAAGTGGTCATGCGCCCTTGAAAATATGTCAAGGTCACTTATCGACAATTCTAACCTAGTTTGTATTATGTGGTGTATAATCATGTAAAATTTCAATCTCCTAAATAAAATGCTTGCGGAGTTGTTGTGTTCACGTCGATTTTAGATGAAATGCCCATGTGACCTTGAAAAAAATATATCAAGGTTATCAATTTTCAATCCCAAGCAAAGTCTTATATAGGGACAAGACCATATTCACATGAAATTTGAACTTCCCAAGTCAAATCTTTCTTGAGTTATCGCATTCACGTGTTGAAGAAAAAAAGAAGACACAAAGGCAAAAACAATATGTCCCCCGCTTAACCTAGTTCTTATAATTGTACATAATCATACAAAATTTCAACCTCTTAGTCAAATTCTACTGGAGTTATTGGCTCTGCAATCATTCTCAAGGAAATGTCCCTGTGACCTTGAAAAATATGTCATTCCATCTATCAACTCAACCTAGCTCTTAAACAGATAATCATCCAATTTTACGCTGCTATCTGAAGTCTTTCTTGCCTGATCGCTTACGCAACTTCCATGGAAGTGCTTATGACCTTGAAAAATAGGTCAAGGTCAAACATCTGCAATCACAAGCAAGGTCTTATAATGTCTTATATAGAAACATATGACACAAAATTTTAACCTCCGAAGTCAAATCCTTTTCAGGTCTCTATGATTTTTAAAAAGTGGTCATGTGACCTTAAAAATAAGTCAAGGTCACACATCTACAATACTGACCTAGCTTGTGTTATGGTATATAATCATGCAAAATTTCAATTACCCAAGTCAAATCCTTGCTGAGTTATTGCGATCGTGTCAATTTTAGATGCAATGCCCACATGACCTTGAAGAAAAAAAAGAAGAAATGGACGCAAAACCAATAAAACCCCTGCTTAAAACAGTTCTTATACTTGTACATAATCATACAAAATTTCAATCTCTTTAGTTAAATTCTTTGTTATTACATCTGCAATTTTCAAGAAAATACCCATGACCTTGAAAAATAGGTCAAAGTCATCCCACCTACAACCTCAACGTAGCTCTTATACAGATACATAATCACACTACTTGAAGCTGCTGCCTTAAGTCTTTCTTGCTTTATCACTTCTGCAACTTTACAGAAGTGCTTGTGACCTTGAAAAATATGTAAAGGTCAAACATCGGCAATCACAAGCAACGACATACAAGTCTTATACAGAAACATAATCACACAAAATTTTAACTTCCTAAGTCAAATCCTTTTCAAGTGTGTCGGCAATGATTTTTAAAAAGTGGTCATGTGAGATTGAAAATAGATCAAGATCATCCATTTACAATCCCAACCTAGTTTTTTATTATCGCACATAATGATGCAAATTTTCAACCTCCCAAGCCAAATCTTTGCAGAGTTATCATATTAGCATCGATTTTAATGAAATGCCCAAGTGACCTTGAAAAATAAGTCAAGGTCACCAATTTGCAATCCCAAGAAATGTCTTATATAGGAACATTTTCACAAAAAATATTTCAACTTCCAGAGTCAAATCTTTCGAGTTATCGCGTTTGCAACAAGGAAGTGCTTGTGAACTTGAAAAAAAGGTCAAGGTCAAACATCTGCAATCACAAGCAAGGTCTTATAAAAGTCGTATATAGAAAAAAAATCACACAAAATTTCAACCTCCTAAGTCAAATCCTTTACAGGTGCATCTGCACTGATTTTTTAAAAAGTGATCATGTGATTTTGAAAATAAGTCAAGGTCAACCATGTACAATCTCGATGTAGATTGTATTATGGTACATTATCATGCATAATTTCAACCTCCTAGGTCAAATACTTGAAGCGTTATCGCCTTCAGGTAGATTTTAGATGAAATGCACGTGACCTTCAAAAACACGTCAAGGTCACCAATTTGCAATCCGAGCAAGGTCTTACATAGGTTAATATTCACAAAAACTTTCAACTTCTCAAGTCAAATCTTTCTTGAGTTGTCGCTTTCCAAGAGTGTGTTGAAGAAGAAGAAGACTGAAGCAAAAACAACATCCCCCCCCCCCCCCCCCCCCGTTGCATGGGGAGACGTAACTAGATATTTCAATAACTGTCCAAAACCCTGGGTTTTGTGATTTATTGAACAAGATAACTATCATAGATGTCTGGATGCCAAGTGCCACTAGTACGGATATTCATATTTGACCCCTTTGTATAAATTGCAAGGCGCAACAACTGTTACATTTTACATGTATGTAAAAGAAAAAAGACAAAAAGTTACAACTCGAACCAATAATGTATATAAACATAAATAGTGGTCTTTATTTCCAATATACCAAATATGTAACACCAACTGTTCACATATAAACGTTTGTTTGCTGATACATAAAGATTTTTACTATTTTTCAGTGAAACAGCAAATCTAGCATTGTCACAAAATAGACTTGATTGTCAGCTTTTCATGGTCTACATATACAAGACTCTATGACTACTATCTACACCACACTATTGCTGTGCTGCATGGGACTGTCCATAGAGGTCTCTAACTGGCACATCTTGTCATTTTCCTGTGAAAAGCTGCATCTGCAAAGGAAATGAAAGTACACTGAATGATAGTGTGCATGTAACTTAAGCACCACAAACACCAATGGCTCAACATATTGAAAGTCACAATTTTTCCTTTCTGGGGGTGGGGGGGTGGGGTGGGGTAGGGTGTATAATCCTTTCCTGATGGGCGTTCGACTGCAGCTTCAGTCACAATTTTTCACAACATATAAGAGCAACTACTTACCTTCAACCGCTCCTCAATTGAAGACTACCCTAAATTAACTATTAGAAGATGCATCTTTAGAAAAGACATTGGTCATTACACATTTGATCAGCAATTAACACATTCTTTCATGACTTCAACTGAATTAGAAATCCCTTTGCCAAGGTCTTGATGAATATACAGCAGTCGTGAAGTTCTGTTGCAAAGTACCAAACTTCACTGGCAGACTGCCATAAAGTCACTTTCCGCTGCTCTTCAAGAAACCACAAGCAAGCCTTGGGCTTCTACCTGTGAAAGGAATACTAACCTTAGGATTCAGGGAAAAAGATTATTACAGGCTACACTTCAAACCTTCAAACATTCCTTCACCACCCTAAATTCAATGTGGTTGTGTTATTAAGACTGTCCCCACAGCGAACAAACTCAAATCAACTCCACATGGTTGTGTTGCTGGCTAACTTATTCAGAGTAATCATGTCAGCAGTTCCCCTTTTCTGGGTAAAATTTTCTTATTTTATCTGTTTAAACCTACATACCAAATGTATTTTGGTGGAATCTTTATGAAACATATGTATACATGTAGACACACATGAACATAATGTTACAGTATTTGTGTCCCTGAGTACCAGGTGTAGGTAATAGAACTTTCAGAGAGAGCTCAATGCATGCGGTTGTCAACACTCCGTGACTGCCAGTTTTGAAAAACACCATACACAAGTTTTGTACAAGGCATGGCTTTTAATGGAAACTGAAAATACCACATTGATAAGTTAGTATTCAAGCTGGACCTAGAATGTCAGTGATTTCCCTTCAACAAGCCTACTCAAAAACAAGCAAAAGGTGGTCACTCTTAAGAGGGCTATTATATGGAATATCATACTACCTGCAATTAAGCAGGACTCTTTGTTGCCATTCCAGCCAGCCTTCTGAGGCCAGATGACTGGTGATAGGACCATAATAATGCAGGCAATCAGTAATTGCTCAAATTACTTTCAACTCTGTAAAGGTGTACTTTTGGGTTTTAAATCACCTGATGTTCAATGTGATTCAAACAAGTACTGTATACTGTAAAGTACTTTTTACTTCAAAGTTGAATTATAATCACTGGTTTCATTTCATAACAAAACTGACAAGTTCTTGTTTATCATGATTTAACATTTCTCACCAGGTCAATTACTCTCAAATACCATGAAGTGAGGCAAAGCCGTTTTATAATTTGAGGTGACATTTTTGATATCCAATCATTCTTTTCTTGATATCAAAAATATTTTGACATCCAAAAATATAGTTATAACAAATGACTTTTTAATATCAAAAATTAATTCGCATATCATAAAAATAGCGTTCAGAGAACGGATTGCCCACAGCACTCACAATCTTTTTTTCCTCAATTCTGAATTTTATTTCATTTTATTTTTTTTTTTTTGGTGAGACTTCACAGTAGAATATTTTATATACATTTTCCATATTGTTGTCAATAAAAATGAAACAGCTCTTTTAGTTTGGATGTGTTCTTGGAGCAGGCAGGTCCTGGTGACAGAGACCACTGTACTGTGTGTCACTCATACGGCCATCAAATACATACTTCAAAATTTTCATAACAAGTTTAAAAATAATGAGAGGAAGCCGGTTTTCAAAAGAAATGTTGTCCACTAAAATGTCCATCTTTGAAAAAAATTTGGTGAAGCTGTGTTGGATCATTGTTGAGATATTAAGGTAAGGTTGTCCCCTTGTGCACCACTCAGACGGCCTCCAAATAAATACTTTCAAGTTTCATAAAAAGTTTATAAATACAAAGAGGAAGCTGGTTTTATATTGGTTTCTGGTCCATCATAAGATGCATCATTAACTAAAATTTGGTATAGCTGTGGTCAGTATTTTTTTAGATATTGCGTTAAGGTCGTCAGAATTGATGCCACATAGACCACTTTAAAATATATATATATTAAAAGTTTCATATAAAGTTTGAAAATAATTAAAGGAAGCTGGTTTTAAATAGGGTTCTCGTGCATCATAAGATAAAAATTTCATAAAGCTGTAGTCAATATTTTTTTATATATCGCGGTAACATCCTCAGGGTTGACTCCATACATTCAAAGTTTCATATAAAAAGTTTTAACATACTGGAAGGAAGCTGGTTTTCGATAGGAACCTGGTCAATCATAAGGTCCTTCTATGACAAAACTTTGTACAGCTGCAGTGAACGTTTTTTGAGATATCGTGATAACATTGACAAGAGAGATGGACGGACGGATGGACAGATGGCAAAGGGGACGACAATACCCTCTGGCACTTTATGTGCCCAGGGTACAAATTAATTTTTGATATCAAAAATTCATTCTGGATTAAAATTAATTCGTGACTAAAAAAATCAGTTCTTGGCACTAAAAAATCATGTCTAGATATCAAAATATTAGTTTTGATATCAAGAATTATATATATATCTTTAAAACAACTTGTTGTATCATATTTTTTCTTATATATAAAAATGCTGGATAAGTTATGACAAGACTAAGTAAAGTATACTGTCTGTCAACAATAGGAAATGATACCCGTCAGTTTACCCCCATTTATTGGCAAATTGCACCAAATCAAAGTTAAGTTTTTTGGGAATATTCAACTCATGTACATTTCTAATTCAAAGAGTGGTATCTGTTAAAATTTATCCAAACTTTTATTGATTCTCAACTGCACAGTGTGTATTTTTATATCAGAAATAAGATCCTTAAACATACACAAACAAGGCATTAACTGCCTTTCAGTTTCCCAAAATGAAACAGTGAATCTTGACCTTCTGATGACTGATTCTAAATGTTTCTCCAACTCCTCTTTCATTTTAGTGAAAATGTCTTGTAACTGTCAGGTCAGATAAGAGAATTGTTTACATTACCCAGGCCATACATGTAGTTATTAATTCACCAACTGTTACCAACTTGATGCAGTGAACAAGTTGGAAGTAAAAGTTGATGGAAAAGTTTACATGTCTTGGGTTGTATAACTAAATACTCCAGATTATTGCCCTTTGCCAAGCACCCAATTTTCTTCTATTTTCAAAACTCCATCGAGCACTATCCAAGGTGCACTGTCACTATGGCTTATCATGTTTCTTCCAGCAATACAATCTAGATATGCACAAAAGGGACCAATCATTAAAAAAAAATGCATCCCTCTTGAAATGTTGGAATATTTATAACAAAACATCATTTTTAGATCTATCAAGAACTGACTTTTGGTATCAGACAAAGATTATCTTATATAAAAATGTTTTGATATCTAGAATTCAACTTTTGATATAAAAAATTTGGTTTTTTGTACAAGTATGTTTGATATCAAAACTTGATTTGTGACATAAATAATTGGTTTGATTTTTGGATATCAGAAATTCAGGTTAAATATTCACATTGTTTGTAATAGTTTAGTGAAATTATGATCAATCTCCCTTTCTCTATATATATTACATTCTCATCAAATTCACCGATAAAGCAGACATTTTCCCTTATGAACATTATAAGTGATAAATACTTTTGCAAGTTGCATGACATGGGCCAAGGCATGTTACAATTACATTATATACATGAATCAGGAAGATGATTTAAGTAAAATCAAGTGCAGGACAGGCGTCTTTAACCAGAGAATTAAGCACTTGCATTCAGACATACAGAAGACAGTTATTAAACTCTAATTATGCAATTACTCCTAATGATAATATAAATAAACATCTCCATGAATGTTTTTAAAGTTTCATTGTGTATATGACTTAGGTTTTTAATAGATGTGTAATGTAAGCAAAAATATGCAGCAATGTTTAAAAATAAACTTATTATTTCAAGTTAGAGAATGGTACCATAAATATTA
Organism: Hermodice carunculata; assembly: GCA_964020975.1. NCBI lineage: Eukaryota > Metazoa > Annelida > Polychaeta > Eunicida > Amphinomidae > Hermodice > Hermodice carunculata. Next base: position 43,046,717 of record OZ026629.1, on the reverse strand, counting down.
CATTCATTCTTCATTTTCTGTGGAAGTAGTATCGTTTATATAGTAAAGTATTGTTCCTTACCATTTTTTTTACCTTTAATCCTTAACATGAATATTGATAGGTATTTTATTAACATAATCCCATGCTACAGTTAAAGCACAAAAAGCAGCGTGAGGGAATTCATGCATATTTCAAGGATTTTGTGTTTCAAAGCATATAAAAAATGCTGTCAATGGTACAGGGTGGAAAGATTAGGAACATGGATCAACTGCAATTACACCTCTCACTCCATTTCCTATTTGTACAGGATAAACGAAGGGTTTTCCATAAATTTTTATGGGTATTTACATTAGCCCCATACATCATTGAACATATTATTGAATACTTATTCCCTTTAATTAAATTTCAATCTTTTATGCAGGGCAAATTTATTCTGAGCTGTTCTGTAATTGGTTGAATTTTAATCTTTTATGATGGACTAAATTATTTTGTGCTGTTCTTTAAATTGTTCCACAAACACATAAATAGATCAATTTACCCCTTTATGCATAAAATTCATTTCTATGGTTAAGCACAGGTCATATAGATTGAAAAGCATCATTGCAGACATGTTGAAAGTATATATTTTTGGAAAGAGGGTTATCTACATATTTCAAATCTGGAAGGAAATTAAAATTGATGAGCTAATTGTTGAATAAACATGCATTTTTGTGACATGGGTTTGATATTTTACATGTTAATATAAATGTATCATGACTAATTACCGGTTTTGTCAAATTCTGAATTTTATTTGCAGAATTAGTATGGACCTGGACGACTTAAAAATCTCCCAGGGATATTTGTGTTTGTTTCTGAATTATGAAAACCTACAATTTCAGATCACAGAAATTAAGTTAGTTTTCACTTTCCAAGGCTTGTATTTTGAAAAAATAAAAAAATTTTAAAAAATTAAAAAAAAAAAAAAAAAAAAAAAAAAAAAAAAAAAAAAAGCTAGCCTAAATAAAAGTAGAGGACTGTAGCAGTCATGTGCTCAGCTAGCCTTGGAAACAGAGATTGAAGTGGTCCGGTGACATTTAAAATAATATCAAGGTCACTTTTCTGTAAGACTATCATCACTGTTAGCAGTATCAGTCTTTACTGATTCACAGTGTTGGAGTCATCATTTATGAGATGAAGTGACAGGATCCACCATAAGCAAGTTACAAGCAAATATGTTTGTTTGACCTTTCACGGTCACTCAAGGTCAAAATTAACAACACCACCAGAAACCCCATCAGTAATTTCTTATTAGTTTTTAATAGTAGCCATTGGCCAACAATCCACAATTGCCAACATATACGCCAAGATGTCAATTTAACCTTTCAAGGTCCCTCAAGGTCAAAATCAACATCCCCAAATGAAACTCTACAGGTTCTTTTCTGTTAATTGTCAGTCAGTACCAGCCTAGGATCCACCATTACAGAGGGTACATACATATATATATATATTAAAGCCACTATTCCTATAATTAACAGTGTTAACATGTACATGCACCCTAACCAGTAATTCCTCATTTCAGTAATTCAATAAAAATCAGGAAATGCCAACAGCACCATGTAGTCATCAAACATAGTACAGATTGAGGGCAGGTGCAATCCCACCAAGTTTGAACAGAATCCAATATGTGGTTTGAGAGAAGTCAAAAATTGTGAGAAAAAAACATTAAAAAATCATACAAAAAATACTTACAGTGCCACCTGTCAACCAAATTGAGATCTAGGGGACTCCATGCATGTGTCTGTGCAATTTCAAAGCAACTGTCCAAACACTTTTGCAAACGATGTTTTTCAGATTTTACCAAAAAATGAACGGAAAAATCATTAACAAAAATTAAAAAAATCATTGGAGCAAGACTACTTGAATAAACTCAATACAAACCTACCTAATGTACATCCACATCACATTTGAAGTGAATCTGGTTAAAGTTTTGGAAAAGAAGTCAAAAATGTGAATTACTCCAGCATTCTAATTGATATAACTGTATGCATCAAGTGCTCAAACTAAAAAAAAAAAGTTGCAAATGGAGTTTCTGCATTTTCCTTAACTACTTAACAACCTAATTTGACCCATCCACAAGGTACTGTCCCATCAAGTTTCACCAAAATCAAGGTGGTGGTTGTGAAAAAGTCAAATATAGTTATACAAAAGATTGTTATAAACAAAAAATTGAGCAAATTTCCCAGGGCCGCCTCTTGAATGCATTATGGTCTAGCGGGTTCCCAAAAGTGGCCATATGCAACTTTGAAGCAATCAGCTGAGCAGTTTTGGAGAGGATATCTCAAGATTTTGTCCAAAAATTTTTTTAAAAAATTCATTTTAAAAGATCCAAAAATCAATGAAGCATGACCATTTGACCATACAGATGTATTTGGTAAAGACCTATCCAAGGTGCATCCCATCTAAGTTTGAAAAGGATCAGGCCAATTGTTTCAGAGAAGTCCAAAATGTGAACAGACAATAATGATGAATGACAGACGACTGCCCATCCTATGAGATTACCTGACTGACAAGCCAGCGGAATAAAAATGCAGGTATGCCTTTTTAAAGTCACATAGGTCCACATTAATTCTGTGAAAATAAATTAGAATTAATTAAATCTGTAAAAAGGTACTTCAACATTTGTGTAGGCACACATAAGATGACACATTTGTCATAAATCTGTATGCTTATTCAACAAATAGCTTATAAAGTTCAATTCTAGATATAAAACTTAAGCATAATTCCCTTTCCCAAAATATATTCTTTTAAAAAATTTATAATACAACTTTTCAATCTGTGAACTTCTAAACATATTAGTTATGAAAAAACTCTTTTTGGTGCATTGCCTTTCCTTAAAGCATACAATGCCAATGGCCTTGCCACTGAAATATATTTATGAACTTTTTTTCCAGTAGTGGCTAATTTTTATGTGATAACTTACTAAAAAATCACACCTTGGTAAACCCAAACAGCAAATGTGCAAAGATCAGGAGTTGTACTAGCATTTTAAATATTGCTTTGTTTCTGAAGCCTCTTCTCTTCTTGAATATTTCGAATCTTCACATGCATACATACATGTACATTTAATGTTGACTTTGTGGAGGAACTAGCTACTGGCAACCTAAGTCTCTTTTTTTTATCCAAACAAAACTACCTCTGACAGGATAGGCAAATAGTAAAATTGATGTTTGAAAATCAAAGCCATTATCATCTAAAATACCATTGCAATGATCTAAGACTTTACACCATGTTGGCCTACATTTTTCTACTAACAGCAGATACAAAATGCAATATATAAAAAATTGCCAAACAACATACCGTAGGCCCATGCCAAAGAAAAAATGCACATGATGCAGCTAATTCAACTGAGGTCCAAATTTATCATATACTAAGAATTACTTGTATTTTATCCAAACAATGTAAGGCCTGCCTTCTTGGCTTATATTTCTATTTTTTCGCTTGCATGTATTAACTTGATATTAAAGCAACATTTAAGGGACTTTGTCAGGTGATGTTTGCAGAAGGTTCACCAGGATTTTCAGAAGTGACTATAACAAGTGATTTGTGCAACTGATGTTTGAAAAAAAGACCCATGTAGATTTGTGATAACTTGTGTTTACTGGAGTTACTGTGTGCCACATTTTTGCAATGTGTATGCATTTGTGAAGTTCTTCACATACATGTATGAACAAATCTTTCTCCAAAGTAAACTAAGCTCCGTGTTTCTTCTTACACTCCACTTTGTCTCCCTGGTACTCCACGATTTTACTGATAGTAAGATAGTAAGGGTAATAAAACTACAAGATGACACTTCGTGGGCCATAAACCACTTAGGAAGTTGATCATTATCACTTTGACCAATGGTGAGCACCATTCCCTAGTTTATGCTGGAAGTTACCATGGCAACCAAGGATGAAAAATCAGTAACTGAGTCATTGTTGCAAAGCTTAACACTTACACATTGAGGTCCACATATACATGGTCCCCTGTCAACATATATTGCCATTGGGGTCCGTGTGTATATATGGACTGACTTTCTGGTTGGGCCACTTGTAAAAAGATGGTTGCCATAGCAACCATTTATTTTGGTAGATTGTACCATGATAGCCTATCACAAATGAAAGTGCACTACACATAAACTTAAAGAAGCTGCACCTAATTTTTGTATACACCATTTGACAAGTAATTTAAAAATTATAAAAAAATGGCAGGAGTTGAATATTCTCAATTTGACTGAAATTCAATAAAAATAATCAGACTGGGGCTGAAGATGCGCTGTGTACTTAAAAGTGTTAACACAACCCATGCAGTAACAGTGCAGATGATGTGGAGTGGAGAAAATCTGGAACTTGTTCAATAAGGAAAAAAATAACAGTCATTTCACCAAACTACAGTGCCTTTTGTGTGTACATGTATGTGCGCGATCGTGTATTTTCTCATTCAAGGACAGAAGATTATTTCAACAAAATTATAATGCTTTCATGTGTGCACATATACATTTTTTACACATTAAAGCACCTACAATGTTCATGTCAATGGAATGTGTACTTGTTCTCCTGCATGGTATAAGAACAGTAGTCTCCGTTACCACATTAAGATGTGTTCAACATATCTTGGTCAGTGTCATATTTCAGTTTTTGAAGAAAATAGTGGAAGTAAAAGCTGAATTGTTCAGTGATAATTTATATTTACACAAGATAGTTATCGCATCATGATGAAAGTGATACATGTATATCTGTATATCAAAAAAAACAAAAAATGTTCCAAGGTTTTTTGTTCAAAGTCTGAGTTTCAATTCAGCTTACAGCATCTTGTGGATCATGACATCATTACGTCTGGTGACGGTTGTGTAATATTTTCAAATGTGCTACACATTTTTCATGTTGCTTGAAGATGTAAATTATGTTCTGAATACAGCCATCTTGAAATTCCATTTTAAAGGCTGCCACTGCCCATATACCACAGTGCAATACACTAACAGAAACGATACAGTGTATATTTAGTCACATGTGTATCATGATCCCCAGTTGAGTCAGAGTGACATCCCTTCAATCTTTTCTCCTCTATACTGTATGTAACTTTATGCTATGTCTCATTCAAAATACATGCACATGAAAATGATCTGCCAGTCTGCATCAATTAAACAAAGCCAATCACGAGAAGTGAAAATGATCTGGACTCTTTAGCATGTATTAGATAGTTACACTTTGTCTCCTTTAAGATGTAAAACCATATTAGATATAAAAAAGTGCTTCTGATCTTTACTTTTCCCATCAAACCCTCAACCATTTTTCATAAGCAACAGATACCATTTGCCCATTCCCATAATACATGAAAGCAGTAACTAGTGATCATGATCTTCCATGTGTCCTAAAATACAAAACATATACTACATAACTGACAAGCAAGTGTGGCCGGTCAGACATGTGCATACATGGACATAGAAGTAGTTGTGACTTCTGTCAACCTCACATCACACCCATCTTGGCAGTCAGGTCCCACTATATAATCATTTCCTTACTCATTTCAATGTATCTTTTTCAAACGAGTCATTTCAAGAAAGAGTAAGCTATGTGCATATTAGTTACTGAATACTGGCATGTTTTTGGCATTGAACATCTTGAAAGATACCCTGTCCTATTTGACCGTGCCAAAATTTCAATATAACACTGATATTCCGACAAATCTGTGGCCCATTTCACCACCTCCCCACCAACTACACAGAACTTGATAAAAACTTGACAACTGACTGTCAGCTTCAATAATTTGAACTCCCAGGCTGATCAACAATTCCATCTGTCATACTTGATGGCATGCCTGGCTTTGGTTTGCATTTTTTGTTTTCATTATATAATTTATAATTGATGATTAATAGAATTCTGATGTATGTTAACACACACACACACATATATATATGTGTGAAATTTTGTACAAGAATGATACTTAGTGTGGTTATCAAATTCTGATGCAATACCACTAAAATACAAACTTTTTTTTTTAAATACTTTAATGGAGCCAAATGAAAATTCTATTTTAAATCACAGGAAGAAATTCTCTTATTACACATGCCTTTTTGTATCAACATAGAATACATTTATGTAATATAAAAACATCTGACCCAATTAAATACTTTTCAAAGGCACTATGATAATCATGCCTCCCTTAAATTGTACATCATAGCTTCACTATATAGCTGTACTTTTCTGTGAGGTCTATCTTAAAATGAATATTTTTCAATATCACCATATTGAATTGAAGTCGCTCATTTTGCATTCGACATAAAGTGAGTGTTACTGAATATGTGCATTTTTTGGCATCATGCTAGTGATGTATACCAGGCCAGCTCCAAAAGTACCATTGAGACCTCAATACAGATCTCTTGTATTTGTAAGAATGTCCACCTTATGTGACATTTGCCACTGGGTTCCAAAATCCCTCAAAGGATACAGAGAATCATCATGAAAATTTTGGGTTAAGGACTTTAGGGCAAAAGCTGCTTTGCATTAATCTGAACACAAAGAGGGTCAGGTATTTTTTTGTTTTTGTTTTTGTTTTTTTTTTGGCATTTAATTCTGTAAGATTAAAGGTCAACATAAAGGTTGACAGTGGGCACTGACTGTCAGAAAGAGTAAGGTGAGGTCTCAATGCATCAACTACTTACTACACTTTCTCCAAACCCTTGAAAACTGGACCTGCGTTGCATGGGTGCTATTTCCAGTAAGCGACCTTTGCTATCCCGTCGCCCTGGCTCCTGAAACAAAGCAAAAACACACTCAGACCAACAACCAAACTTACCAGCAACTGGTGCAGGAATGACGTGCTGTGGTACACAGCAGCCAGGATCTGGGCTCTCCCGGCATCGACACATTACACAGGACAGATACATGAAACAAATCACAAAAATTGCCTCTTGTGAGGCATAAGACGTGTTGAAAAGCCTTGACTTAAGATTTACAGCTCCATTTTCAACAAACTGGCCTTTCAACATACACTAAACGCACAATGGAGCTTTGATTACAAGACTTCACATAAAAGACTATGACATAAGATTTTCAACACTGTGTGAATTGTGCTCTGTAAAGATGTAGACATGAGACAGTGGCACCGTGTGGCTATAGCAACTTCTAACTTTTACCAATTTACTACATGAAGGCCATAGATGAGAACTGTCTTCTAAATCTGTCAAGATATCCTAATGTAAAACATTTAACACCAGAGAAATATTTCAATGTGGAAATTTAAAAAAATATTCAGCAAGAAAGGTAAAAATGCAAGCACACAGCTAGGTAGTCAGTTGATGTGGTGCAGAAGTCCAGCCATTCTGGAAGGAAATGTGTTTAGATTTTGCTTATCATTTTGCCTGACAGATAGACAATGCCACAACAGCGCACAAGTAGACTGGACAATAACACTTATGATGATGATCAGTGACTAAGACAGGTCAAGAGAGCATCACACAGGGTTTAGACCAATAGAACTATAATGCACTCCATGCACCAAAATATTTCATCACTTATACCAAAGTCTAGGCACACAACCCAGGACAAGTAAACAATGGTGAAACACGCCCAATAATCACAAATAACTGTATCAAGAATCATGATATAAAGCTGCCCCTGGTTTGGGACAGAACTGAAAGCAGTAGGAAGGAAATATTTAAGAACCACGTCTGAATCGTAGGCAACAAGAGCAACCATGCTTCAATATAGAAGCTTAGTACAGCAATCTCAATGCACAAGCATTCGAACTGGAAGGGGGGTATATACACAAGTTCTCAATTTTCTTGTGCAACTTACGGGAACCACGATGGGTCCTAAGCTCTGGGTACTTGACCTTCTGCGCTGCGCAACTGATAGATAATGCTCAGCTTGACCTACTAAAATAGGTCCTACACTCTGGGTACTGGATCTCCTCGATGGCATGTAATAGTCGGCATGACCTACTAATATTGGTCCCGCGCTCTGTGTACTCGATCTTCTTGATGTAGGGACCTCTAACAAAGAAGATGGGCTATCTGTGCGCCCATATGGAATAGTTCCTAAGCTCTGTGTGCTGGATCTTCGCCGGGGTGAGTTCAAGAAACTACAGTCAGCATGACTTACGGGAACTACAATAGGTCCCAAGCTCTGAGTACTCAATCTCCTTCTGGGCGAGTCCGGGTACATACTCTCATCAAGATCAGATGACACGGAAGGATCTGATACTAGGCGAATGCATGGAGTGCCATCTCCTGCTGGCACAAGACTGAAGCGCCGTGGCTCCCTGGGCAGCCTGCCCTCCATGCCTGGCGGTGTGTCCTACAAACAAATACAGGTTCATGCTGAGTATAACCAGGTACTTACATGTACAAAAAGGTTTTCATTTTGGTGATGCACCCACATGAATGCAAAGAGAAATGTATTGTGTTTATTTGCTGCAACTACAATCGCAAGTTCTACTGTAGACTATATTGTTTTAATATACAGGTATAAGGTAGCTTAAATAAACACTGACACAAATTCTCTTTTCAGAAATAATGTTTACACAGACCTTATTCCAAGATGTACACATTCCATGATCCTGTTACAAAAGTGAGATTAGTTAATGTCAGATAGTACATGCTGCAGTTCCGCCACAGTCCAAAAAGAGGTTAGTAAACTTTCATACTTACAAACTGCGCACCAAGCCCATGGACACTTGTGGAATGTCTTCGTTGTGGTCGCATATTCATATTCAATGAATCTGTGAGCTGGCAATTCCGCTGCTGTAGTTCTGGCGTGCTGGGAGCTGTGGATGCAGAAAGATGAAGTTTTAACACATAGTACAGGTCCATTTAAAAGCAGGAGGGAGTACAGTACAGGACCCAGTCTACACTAGGAAAACATGATCAAATGCACATATCTCTTAATAACCCAATAACCCCTTGTACTACTGTTTCATTTGAGGAATTCATCAAATTTACTGATTTGATTATATCAATTTAATGGGACGTGATCAAGAGGTTGCTGCGAGCGTTATTTGTACAGAGTGAACAGCCTTGACAGGGACCTTTGGCAAGATACACAGGGGTCTCCAGGAAAATACAAGTTATCCTTTGAGCACAAATAAGGTAGATTTCCAAAGGTAGCCACCAACTTGAACTTCACTTTTTAATCTGAATGGACATTGGCATTTCAGCAAAGAGAGAAGCAACTATTGTACTTTGTGCATTGATAAACTGAAAACTGATTTTTGGCCAAAAAAAAATTCTACAAATCTCCTTCATATGGAGACACAATCTATAGAGACAGACATATGGCCATGAATTTATGTAGTGGTGAACTATAAAAAGCTGTACGTTGTATTTCATATATCAACCCTCGTTGTGATTTCTCTATCAGGAGAGCTAGATATATATCCTATTCAAATGGTACCAAATAAAATTTTTACTATAATTATTATTATAACTCATCATAACACCAGTGACAAGATTATATTTCATGCAAAGCAGTATGCTGTTGCCAGGAATTATGCTCAATGAGAATGATGAAATACACTTCTGTAACTGAACACCATTACGACTCTTTGTAGCATGCATATGGCAATTGGCCTCTTTGTTTGTTCTGAAAGAAATTGCAAATTCTGCAGTTTCATATGTTACACAGTATCAGCGTTACACGTTAAGTTTAGAATATAATATATAAACTTCTATCCATGCATTTACAGGCATCCTAAACAAGATTATCATTGTAGGAGCAAATCTCCTTATGAAAGCTCGAAAAACTGATGTGGGTTTCTACTCTTTTACCACCAATCCACTTACACAGATATATCCAGTTCTTATAACTGCATGATGGTCCCCATAAACCAGCATTTAGTGTGTGTGCATGTGCACTAAGCCACTTCTTCTGCCTCTGTGAGACACTCAACACGTTGTCATATTTTAAAATTCCATTTTACACACTTTTTGTCATTGTGTTACCAATTCCTTCCACAAAAACAAGACATGGACAAGTGCAGAGTCATTTAAGACAATAAAGGCTCCAGTTGTGCAGCTTATGTGTTTCAATGTGTAAAAACGTGGAACAAAAACATGGGAAGTGAGTAAAATCCAACTTACATGTTTGCCTCATGCTCTTTAGGAGCACTTCCAGGCTCTCTACTTCAGAAAATAAACTTATTTATCACGTGTCAACATACACTAAAAAAACAGTTGTGCAACTCTTTTGATGGCGAGGCCAGTGGCAGTCCAACAATGATTAAAGTCAGGCAGATTATACATGCCAGACATGACATCAGCCCATATTCCAAATACATTTGTACATCTTTGCTGGTTTATGGCTGCAAAAAACTCATGCCCTAGCCTTCATTCTTGTATATATGTCAACGTATATTCATGTCCACTTGAACACATTAGCAAAACTTACATAGGATTAAAATACAGCCATGTACAGAATGGGTTGTCAAAATCAGCATTAACAGAAGCCCAGATGATAATGGTAAAACTTAAGCTTAAATGTGTCACAAGCTGTCCAAAAGGTCAAACTGGGTCATATCAGGTAGTTTTACAAAACAATCCAGGGCTTAAAAAGTTGGTTTTGACAAAAACTCAAGATCAGTAACAGCAAATATGATATGTAATCTGGATACAATGACCAATGGGCAGGCACACTGAGGTGTCATCATGGGAAACAGGATGACAGGGAGGAAGCTACTTTGAGACAAAAGCCACAGGGTAATACTTCATGTGCTATGACATCCTTCCTGTTGATGTAAAAACCTCTTCTGTTCGTCATCACATCACATAGACAGCATGTGAACCACAATATCTACACACCAAGCCCTTTATTTTTTTACATTTAACTTAATGCAATTGCCATCTACTGATATTTATAAATAGTAATTCAAAATATAATTTTCAGTAGGGCATTTGCACACCAATGTGTTCCACCAGTACTGGGCAGCACTCCATTGTGTTAGACATGTAGCACACTTGCACACCATTGTGTTTCACCAGCAGCACATCAGCATACACCATTAGAAGTACTAAACACCTGCATTCTACTATTAAATGCAGGAACAACCTACAAAGCTATAAACTACAACACAGCCAACATGAGCCTGAGGCAAAATTTGCCTAATTTCAGCACTAGATTGACAATTGGCCAGAATGCAGGTATAGTGCTTCATGCACTAATTTCCACAAAAGGGACCATTCACAAATATCAATGTGAAAACTGCAGGGTAGAAGCAGAATGCAGCATGAATATACTGATACAGCACTGGTGTACCACTTTGGTGTGCACGCTAAGCAGCAGCATTGTGGTGCTAGTTCTAACGCCATGGTGTGGAATATGGAGCACCAAAGCGGCCATGAGTGTATATCGATCACCAAGGTGTGCATGGTGTGAAGACTGTGGTAGACAAGACAACAATGAGGCACACCTTTGATTCCTCCAGATGGTAAGTTTAAAAAACAATAAAGGTCAACATTTCATACCTCTGTGTGTTGTGTCCTATACAGTGTCACAATAGAAAATGCACTTAAGGGCAGACCCCAGAATTCTGATGGCTGCCATATCCACATACACACATAAAATATCAATTGTCCTCAAAATCAAAACACGAGGAACTAAACAGACAGTAACATTCTCCATAATTGATATTCAATGCAAAATATAGCTCCCTTCCCAATATAATGTGATAAAAACTTCACATCTTGGGAAATAGTGCTGTGTCACATTCATTGGTATATTTTTTATTCAACAGCATACCACACGGTTATCATATCCTTGTTCACTTGGGAGATACATGTAATGGAATCTTTATGAAGCTTGCAGTGTAGTTTGCATCAACACAGGAGGCATGCCAGTTGAAAGTTTACAAATATGAGTGTTTGTGCTCAATATTATGTCTATTAAGATAGGATCCAGAACAATTAAAATCATTGTTCCATGCTTAACTGCACTGTAAAATAAGGATGCTAGTAATTTTAAAAACAATAAACTTCAATGGTTAATTCCCTTCGATAAAAGACACACAGACACAAATTGTCCTCAACTACACTTCCTCTCAAATCATACCAGAAATTGATGTAACACAGCACTTCAATGGCCCTAACTCATTCCAACACAAACAATGATTGGTTGCAAAGTAAGTGACTTTCCACATCAGGTCACATAGGACATACATGAAACAATACAACACACATACTTGGATCAACACAGAAGTTCCTTTAACCCATCTGCCACACATTATATGCCAATACGTATCGGTTAGCTAAACTATAGTACTTGACCAGCACCTGACATTAAGGTTTTTTACTCCTTGTCTAAGCAATGGTTGAATCGGCACAGAACTAAGAAGTTTTTGTTGTCCCAATCAGAAATGACTAGTTCTGGACAAAATATATTTGCCTTAATGTCAGGCTCTGTCAACCTGCCCCAGAACATACCAATACCTTTAAAAAGCTACCCTTTGTCATAGGTTTAATAAGCCTACGTCCATAACTTGAAATGCAGCTGTCGATAAAATGATTACCTACCCTACTTCAATATATTTCCCAGCAGACATTAAATAACACTTGAAACTTTCATGGTGAAACAGGCAACCAGCCAGGTACACTCTGTGAGGACAATTGGTCCATCAGGTGAAGAAATACATGGTAAGGCTGATAGTAATGATCCATGGCAAAGTGATATGCACTCTACATGCCATGCAGGGCATTTCTTTGAAAAAAACTGCCAGGTTACATACTACAGCTGGTATATGGATATATACTATGGTGCATTTTTACCAAAATACTGTCCAGATACACTTTTACTTTTCCCCAATATATCTGCATTCATTTACAATTTTACATGTTATCAATGTTGCTCTGCAAACACCAATACAGTAATCACATCATGCAATCAGATCTTATCCTCAGGCTGTTTTTAGAGCCAATGCAGTATTTGAGATTTAGACCAATTTAATACACTGTCAGTGCACAGAAATTTAAAGACAAAAATGATATGTATAATTTAACTGAATGGACCAAACTGGATACAACCTTAAACTCAGTGGCAATTTATTTCCAAAGCAAAATGCTCTTTGCATTTCCTTTTTCAGTTCCTTACCCATCATACAAAGGATCAAAGCCACAATAATGTGGTCCCCAGCTTCTTCAATTTTGACCTTTTTTCAAGTCCCCCTCCCCCCCCCCCCCCCCCAATCTAATAAATATACACATACACTGTATATGATGCCTCATGCAAGTAAAAAAAAATCGCACCTGGTAACATCTTGCTGAATGAAGTAGCTATGAGAAACATATTTTTTTTTATGTTTGCCTGAATATATTTACTGTCTATTTAGCAAGAAAAAAAAATTCTATATAAGTTAGTAGAATCATAAAGCGATGCACTTTTTTCATGTTTTTTTCCTAAGAAATGATTACAGGTTCCAAAGCAATGATTAAGGGATGTCATAAGGGTACATAAGAGTACATAGACCCAGTCAATAGACCAAAATGTCACATAGAAGCATGCTTCTATTATAAAATCTCAGGTCTAATCCATCTGCTCAGAAAATGAAAGCAAACCACTTTGCACCGTTTTTCAGCGTTCTTAAAGTATGCATGGCAGTATACAGCACTGCCACTCATGTACATATATGCAGTCAGCTTTTCTGCCAAACAAAAGGGTCTACATACAGCAACCTTGAAGTGTACATAATGTTACAAACACACAGCCTTGTTTGCTTCCCCAAAAGATGGTACTACATGTATATAGCATGCACTGAGCATGTATGTGACTTCTCACAGCTGTAGTCACATATAAAGCACAAGCATTTACCACTGAACAGTCAATACACCTATCTTGGAATGGTACAGCACTGAGCTGGGAAAGATGATTCAGTTATGTCCCTATTGTTAAACTGTAAATTAAGATATAACATGTGATAGCATGACTTTCTGGCCAGGCATCGTGCTTACTTCTCTTCAATTTTCAGTTTCGCTCCCGAATACAATTTACAGCTAAATTGATCAACCTGGCTTCATTTTTGCATAACAAGAGGCCCATAGGCCTAATGCTCTGCTGACATATGATCTGATGACCATCACCAAAAATTCCTTTCCTTAAATGCTTTCCTTCCATGGCACTGAGAAATTAGTCAAGGCCATTCATCTGGTAGAGCACCAAATTTACACACGAACACCAATTTGTTCTACATTTGGTATCATTCCCTTTATGCAATTTAGTCCTTTTCTTAAGTGCTCAATGACTTTGAGAAATAGGTCAAGGTCACACAATATAGGACAAAATTTGACCATTGACCTTATGCATATTTGGTTTTACAGTTCCATCTCAATATATGTCATGGGTCTCACAATAAAATCATTTCTGGATATGTATTCCTTCCATGAACCTTCAGAAAGTAGGTCACGGTCACCAATATTATGCAATATCAAACTTCTATATATGATACACATTCATAGTATATTAAGTATTGTTAGGCTTCTTATTTCTCAACATGTCAAATATAGTGCCCTTTACTCTGTCCTCAGTGACCTTCAAAAATAGGTCCAGGTGACCCAAAATTTTACAAAATCTGAACATTGGCTTATAGCATACCTGGTGCGAATTTACAAGTTCAATCTCAATTTATAATCAAAATAATGAATATAATGTACTTTTAATACCTATGATGCTAGTTCCAATTAATACCATCAGCTGGTGTCACCATGACTCCATGTCAGACTTTTGTTTGTATAGTATTGCTGTAATGGTATACTGATACATGTGCACAGGTTTAGACATAATGACCATAACAAAAAAAATCATTTCTTGACATGTATTCCTCTGTAACCTTGAGCAGGTAGGTAAGGTCATCCATGTTATGCAATATAAAACGTCTACATATGACTGACATCTGTGGTACATTTGGTACCATAAGCCTATTCTATCTCAACATACTAATCTTAATGTGTTTTCAATACATTTGGTTCAAATCTTTTGTAATACTGCAGGTAGCACCTCAATATTTCCACACATTTTCCTCTTTTAGCCTGATTGATATTCCTGACAAGTTCCGTGATGATTCATTAAAAACTAGCATTCTCAATGTTTTCACATCCTGGCCTTTATATAAAGACATGCAATATGTGGCACCATCAATATTGAATTTGAACTAGATTTTCATACACTTGATCAGTCCTGAAAGTAAAAGTGTGGACTGTATTGCATCCACAAACAAAGTTTGATGGATGGAAGGATAGATGGATGAGGACGCACACAGAGGGATGGACAGACAGACAATGATAGCATAAGCTCTGTCACATATGGTCAGCAGAGCTAAAAAACCAGATTGGTCTCTTTCATTTCATGACTTCATAAAATCAGTAGAAGGTCTGAAAGGATAGCATTAAAAAGGCACAAAAAGAATAAATAATCCCACATGACCAGCTTCTATAGCTCAGGTAGTCTCTTGCACACAGGTGAATGTGTAATAAAGCCAAAGAATAATTTATTGTTTCTATTGCCGAAGAAAATCTGTCAGGTAAACCTGGTACAGCAAAGTTTATAATCCACTTTCCTGTTGCAAGGCAACCAAAGTAACTGGACACTGAGCATTTAGGAAACAAAGACGTTTGAAGGTTTTTTCCCCTGCCACTTCTGGAAAAAATGAATGTGTTGAATTTTTGTTTTGTTTTTTTTTTTTCATTTCCAAATACAAAACACCCTTGACAATGCACATGTAAGTGCTGGCAACTTTGAATTTCATGTGGTAGCATGAGGTTTACTTGACCATAACTCTTTCAATGTCAATTGCAAAAAAAAAAAAAGTCTATGTGCTCTGAATTATTCCCAAGATACTAGATTCACACTTTGGAAAGCCGACCTTGCATTCAAATACCATTAACCCTACATTGTTGAGAGACCATAAAAATTCTCCACGTCTGCAACTTTCTGCTGCATTCTTTGGGCTCCTGTTGTCCAAAGCATGCTGAGGAAATCTGGTGCCTCAGTCAAAATGTGAAAGAGTTAAAAAGTATATCCATTTTGCCATGAATAATCATTGATTAATGTCAAAAGGCCACTTCTGCAAATTTCAATAGGATGTTAAAGAATAAAGAAAAAAGACTTAGAGCAATTTTTCAACTAGAAGCCGATCAGTGACCAACAACCCCTCGGCCAGGATGAACACATAGGTGACGACAGTACCCTTGGGTAGGTCAAAGTTACTTCTGTTTAACCTAATGTCAAAGCTTTGGTGCAGATGCAGTGAGCAGAGATATCATGGCAAGGCCATTTTTTCTTAAATGCAACATTGCAATCTAAATATGTGACCCAGTGACCTAGTTTTCACTAGGTGTCTGTGGCATCCTTTAGGACCAACTGTCATAAATAATTGGTCCAGCTACAATGAGAAAATTCAGATTTGAAGATATCATAGTACCACCATTTTTCTTCAATGCAGCACTGTGACCTAAATATGTGACCCAGTGACCTATTTTAAATAGGCTTCTGAGGCATCCTTAGGACCAGCTGTCATAAATAATTAAAGCTACATTCAATATTTTTTAGATGTTGTGTTAACCCCGTTTTTTTTTCTTTAAAGTAGTACTGTGACCTACTCTTCGATAGGCACCTGAAGCCCCTCAATGGCCCCTGTGATAAAAATTTGGTCCCTGTAAAGTAAATATTTTTGGAGATATGGCTTTAAAAAGGCATGGATGGATGTACAGATGGACCTGTAGATGACGACAATAACCCTCTGGCCTAGAAGGCTGAGGGGTAAAACATAAATCACTCTTACTATAGTTTTTGTTATTTTAATGGTATAAAATTGTATTTGTGTTCACATAGTTTAATGGTTGTTGCAAATATATTCAATAAAAGGCAAAATATCAAATATGCATCTCATGTGAAACATTTAAAATAACAAGAGGCCCATGGGCCCAATGCTCTACTGACACCATGGCTATATTGCACCTACATCTCCATTTAAAAGTTGTGAGTCCTCAAGTGGTACTGATAGTATATATGGGTACATATATAGCTTACGTTATTTTAGTGTCTGACTTATCCACCAGATGGCACTTTGCTCCACATGTAATCATTGCTTATTTGTGCAAATTCCTGTGATAAATATTGTTACATGTGCTAAGACAATGACAGGGCTTGACATTAAGGATATTTGTGACTTATCCCTGAACAGTTTTGTGTAAAATTCGGACAAGTAGTGGCTTAAATTCCGATTCAACTCAAAATTTTTACTTGTCCCAGCTGAAGAGTTACTTGTCCCGGACAATAGGGCTTGCCTTAATGTCAAGCCCTGAATGAGTGAGTCCTTCACTTTATGTCCTCAGTGCAATAAAGTTAGAAGAAAACAAAGGTATATTGGCAGTATAGCAGGCGAGAAGTGTGACCGGTTTCGACTCTAGGCGGGTTTCATCAGGCACTGAAATTTTAACAGCTGCTAATGCCATTTATATATATACATGAATGTAGCACCAGTAGCTTCATGCTATTGTGTGGCATGAAAAACTGACTTGATATGGTGGTGTACCTAAACGTCACAAGTGGGTATTTTTGTTACTCGCCCTAGGGCTCACACACTTATCCAAGCTGATGCAGTGTGTGCACATGTGTGTCCTGCACATGTTGATACGTCAGTGCTCTAGTCTCTAGTCTCCTAATGTGGGCGAGATGTTGTATAACTATTGATCCTATTTCATAGAAATTATGTGATTGTCCAGTCATATAAATGTGTTTGTATAATGTGGGAGGAACATAAAGGGTACGGTTTTCTTTTTGTAGTTTTGTGTACAGCTGTTAAAAGAGATAGCTGTGTGTACTCCTTTGGGGCATTGAAAACGGATGGGGAAACAAGCATAGAACTGGATGTGTCCTCACTGACCTTGGGCCAGAAGATCAAGGTTACCCAGGTTATGTAATATAAACAAGAGGCCCTTGGGCCTAATGCTCTGCTGGCATCGTGGCTATATTGCACCTGTTCATTTCAAAGTTGTGAGTCCTCAAGTGGCTTCTGAACATATAAAGCTCATGTACATTTAATATAAAAATTGTCCAGCAGATGGCACTTTGCTCCACATGTAATTATTTGTGCAGCTCCTGTGATGAATATGGTTGCATGTGCCAAGACAACTATGAGTGAGCCCTTAACTTAATGTCCTCAGTGACCTTGGGACAGAAGATCAAGGACAACCAAATTATGTAATACAAGTGGCCCATAGGCCTGTCTGGTGCTGTGCTGACATTGCCATTGAAGTCCAAGCTACACCCTGCCATTACAAAATCACCTCTTTTAACTTTACAGGCATGGTGACCTCACAAAAATAAGTCAAGGTCACTGATATTACATAAATTCTAGCTTTGGATTTTGTCAATATATCCTGTAAATTTGGCAAGTCTAATCCAATTACTTTTCAAAATATGGAATTTTATATCTTAAAACACATTTTGTCTCATAATTTCTATCATATTATAGGTGGCACCACTAGTATCATTAGCAACTTAGACTTTGACCTCCCACAATCCCACTGAATTTGGTGAAGATCTGCCACAAATTAAAGATGCTAAGGTTTTCACAAGATTTTCATATTTTGACCCCTGTATTACATAATAATGTAGGTGGTGCCACCAATACCAAAAGGGGCCCAGATTTTCATACACCCTAGAAGTCCTGAAAGTTATATTGGGCTAACTTTAAAACTGTGGATGGTATTGCGCTAACGAGCAAAAGTTTACAGATGGACAGACAGACATGAGCGACCGCATAAGTTCTGCAACTTTTGGTCAGCAGAGCTAAAAAATTACATGGTATACATTTATAATGAATGTACATCTAGAATCATCATAGTCTCATTCTTTCTGATGATAATGAATTATAGTTGTCTCAAAACACATTTCCTGATATTTTGCATTCACTTACAGGTGGTGCCACCAGTATCCATCAAGTATAAAATATCAATACTCATGTACAATGCATATTTTGTATCAATTTAGTAACCTTAGCTCACTTATATCTATATCTTGTACTTCTTAATTATCAATGAAATATGCAATTTGTGTTTGACCTTCAAAAAAGAGGTCAAGGTCATCCTAATTTTTCCAAAACTTGACCACTGATCCAATGCATAGTGGGTGTAAGTTTCAAAGCTCCATATTGATTTATGATCATAATACTGAATTTAATGGGTTTTTATGCCTATTATATTAGTTCCATTGAAAATCACCAGCAGGGCCACCAGGACTGCTGGCATCAACAACTTTTTTCTGTATAATATTCCTGTAATGGTAAATTGCACATATGTTCATATGTAAAGATAGAATAACCATCACAAGATTAAGATTCTGAAATGTATTCCCTCAGTGACCTTGCGAAAATTGGCCATTGGAGTTTGTCTTCAGGTCCTCCAAACTGATCTCCGTTTATAAGGGTTGAAAAGTCAAAAGTATTGACAGAAGTGGCTTTGCTCTTGGGCAGATGGACGGAATGACGGCCAGCCGGACATGAGTGATCACATAAGCTCTGCGACCTATAGTCAGCAGAGCTAAAAATGTTTGTAAGCTTTTATGATACAGTAATCTGAGAGTACAGCCAATGGTAAGTGGCAAAGTTGATTCTGTACTCCATTAAACAAATCAAAAGTAGTTAGAGGATGCCAAAGATGTGGGTTTCATGACAGAGAACCATTAGTACAGTCATGGTGTTATGCCATGAAACAAAGAATCAGATTAACATTGTTCCTCTTGTTTTCAATCATCCAAAGGAAATGAATAAATGTTGCAAAACTGACTTTTATACTACTTCACATCTGTAAGAAAATATCCCAGCTGAATGCTTTATATGCAAAAACTAAAAATCTCAGCTTTATCTTTTTGCCATGGAATGGCAGCATTTTGCTGAAAACAGAAGAGAAGACTTTTCTTTGGCTAGATGTTCAGCATCCTCATTAAGAAGTTGCCATATTCAGCACAGGGAAGTAATGATATTCACATTTGAATGCAAAATGTAAACATGTGGATACCACACAAGATGCAACTCTAAACATTATAAATTACTTAGAACCCTGGCCCTACTATAGATCTCATACAGTTATTGGAAAATGATATACTATCCAGATTGTCTGTGTTTTCAAAGATGACTGACAGTTTACCATGTGTGCATGCAGTCAACACAAATGTTTATGGTAGACATTGTACAGTGCTGCCATCTACCATGTAGCTTCACAGAGATTCAACTTGTTCCAAGACATAATCTGGCTAGCAAAATCAGATCACATTATTGGAGGTTTTTACTGAGAGTGAACAGATTTTTTTTTATGAAGATAAAGATGATGTACATGTACTTTTTCCCAATTTTCACTGTTACAAGAGATAACTGGTTTCTGTGCTCAAAAGTTCCAAATGGACCTGTATGTATGTATGTATGTATGTATGTATGTATGTATGTATGTGTATAAAATAAAAGCATTTTGAAACATATCACTATAAAATGATATGTGACATTGCACAAAATCTTATAATTACTTTTAATTTTGAACATTTTGGTATCTATGCAAAGATCGTATATTGTCTGATGTAAAATTCAGGGACTCCCCAATGGCATCAAATAATATTTATTGACACTTTTTCCTGGTATAATAAATGAACCATATGTTTACCTGCCCTCTTACTGTTCATTATATAATTTTAAAAAATTGACTCACCATGCTATAACCTCAACTGACTGACATTTCAGCTGAGATAAAAACTGACAAGCAAAATCAGTATCAATGAGTTACACAAAGTGTCTTACTACACCATTTCAGGAACTCTGTGCTGTCATCCACAAATGCTAAAGCCCAGCATTTCCAAGAAAACTGTCATTCTGTATATCTTTGCTGTGGTATTAAACTGACCACAAAGAAAGTATGCTTGTCAACTTGTGGAAAATAGCTTCATTGAAACGATGATGTTTTACTTCCCTATCAGTTAAAGATTATAATGAGAAACAGGCAGAGAAAGTGTTCTGCTTTTTGCTTCCCCTGTGGGCTTCTTGGCTGTGGTATCTTTCTACAATAGTCATGCAATAATCAGCTTTTCTTTCATCTTTCTCGGTGACCCAGACTGGCCATGGTACTATAAGCTGAGGTGTTACGCGCTTCCTGAACTGATAAGAATGGCCTTTATTTATAGTGGATATACTGTAAATTGCTTTATTTTCGCGCATAGAATTTTCATGATTTTTCTATTTTTAACATTCCACTGCAGTTTTAATTTCACCACTTTGTATAATTCCTATTGAAACAATGTTAAAAATTATTTCACTGTGTTTTCCTTTTCATGGGTTTGTGTCGTCATTGAACTAAGTGAAAAGAGGACTAGAGTAAAATCAAAGCAGTTTATAGTACCAAACATGTATAATTGGTTATCTGTTGGCAGCACAACTGCTCATTACCCTTATGGATCATACCATACCACACCAGATTTTACATATACAGTAAAACCTCTCTAACCGAACACCTCCGTATACTGAACACCTCTTTATACTGAACACCAGTTCTCAGTCCCAAATATATACTTTCAATGCAATCAAACCTCCCTATACAAACACTTCACTATTCTGTACACTTTTTTCCGGTCCCAAGGGTGTTCAGTATTGGGAGGTTTCACTGTATATACATGTAACCATATATACATATATTACGTATAGATTATCTGTGTATGTACATGTACATGATACATCTATGCAGATAGCAACATGAGTGTAACATAACATTTACGATAAATAAAAAGGTTGCACTTAATCTGTAGCAGCACTTACACGACCTACATGTACTTTGCATGTGGAAGTTTATAACATGTTTGCTGCAGTTAAAAAGTGCACCTAAAATAA